>ML808521.1:44047-120884 GCA_009831015.1 Picea engelmannii | reverse complement strand
TGTATGGATCCTCTTCCTTCTTGTCTATCTCTAATGGAAATCCTAGATGGATTCCCCTCTTGTCTAGCTAGGGTGGATATTGCACCACTGAAACCAAACTAGTAGTGGAAGGGTTTTTCCCAAAACCCCAACGAAAACACAGGCTACAAGAGAACTCAATAAGATATCAAATCATAATAATGAGAAGTGAGGGATTACGCTTCTATACTTTTCCAACCCCTTCTAGATCCTTCCTCCACACCTTCTAGAATTTTCCCCTTTTTTGACCAAATCAATCTTCTAGAACTTTCCCCTTTTTGACTAAATCAAATATATCCTTATTTTCCCTCCAATTCTCTCCTTAGGATTAAAAGTCACTTTAATAATAATTAACTTATTAATCTAAAGTTACTTTACTTTCCGTAATGTCAATTTAATAATATAATATCTCCTGACTAAGTGACATTAAATGACCGTCTTTTTTACTCCTTTTTCTCCAATGACAAGCCATGGGAGTCCCTTCTACTACAAAACCGGGGAACTAAAAAAGGGGGACATGACAAGTCCTCCCTTCCCAAATATTTCTTGTCCTCGAGCAATGCCATCATGACCTGACGCTCCATCGACTGATCTAGACTAAAAATGAAAACAATACCAGGATCTCAAACCACTCTGTAAGACGTGAAGCATCCTCTGCTCAAGGCATGGTCCGATAATGCATTGACATAAGAGGCCTCCTGAAAAACTGCCAACAAGCAATAACTTGATCAACTCATCAATGTACTGCTTTGTTAGGGAACCAATCTCATGAGAGCAAAAACTGGCTCTCGCTTCCATCTGAACTGTTGCGTTGTTTTCTACTGAAATCCTAGGGTCCTAAGCTACCCTCATAAAGGAAACATCACACTGATGTTGCACTACTATGATCATAATCGACCAACCATCATGCCCACTCTATGTCCACAATCTATAATGCCTCAAAGGATCGCATCCATTATCGAGGATCATTCCCATCCAATGTATCCCCAATCTAATATCAGACATCATAGAGAAGTTTATGTGGTCACCAAGTGATAGGGCATCCACTACAATTAGTCTCCAAGTATCAAAGGGAAAGGCCCCAATACTCTAGTACCTCATGTCTACTGCAATCATATAAGTATCTTCTTGACAATTTCCCAACACATTGTCAGCGAAATCCCTCCGTGCAAACACAAGAACCCTATAGATGGTAAAGTCGCTAGGATCCCAAACTAGCATACATGATGTAAAGCGCATAACATTGGTCTATAAGGTGCTAATACAATAATCCACCTGACTGTTGCTAATAAGCCAAGTAATCATAAGATACGTAAGTTCGGTCAACTCCTCGGAGGACCACTCCTCCAAGAAACCACTCCTAATCCTCCCAAAAGTAAACTCTGGAAAATCAAAGCTGGTGCTCTCCTCTCTAATAATGGTTGAACTGTCAAACAATGTGATCCTAGGGTCCCAAACTAATCCTAGAAACATACCACCATGATGACGTTGCACCATTATGATCATCATTTTCGGACCAATGTGCCCAGTCTGCATCCTCCTCTCTTTGAACCCTAAGCTAATCTCCCCAAAGGGACCGAAGCCACCATCCTAAATCCTCTCATGTGAAAGTGTCTCATTGAAGTTTAAGCTTGCAAGTCCATGGATGGCCTCAAGTCTATCCTACCCTATAGAGTAAGTCTCAACCTCCCCTCTACTGACATCCCAAAAATAAAGTGGACCATTCACTGCCACGACTCTATTGATCATCATCTGAATCAATTCATCACTCGGATAAATTCTCAAGTCCCACCACCAAATAGGAAGTCCATCGCTCCTAATACTTGCTAATTATTGCATCACCATACTGGTAACTATCGGAATCAAAATGAGCCAAGTCCTTGGTATGCCATCATCTGGTGGAATCCTAGTACCATGAATCAACTCCGTGCCTACTAATATGTTCGGATTCTGCCAAACTGCACTAGGAAATCTATTATCTCGATCATAATCAATGTACTCGAGTAATCTATGGAGTCTAAATACCTCTCTCGAAAGTATCCCTATCACTTACGGTGCCTCATACTCATGCAAGTACCCAAAGTTCCATGTCAAAGGTGGATCACACATAGCCCTCACGATCATCTCTCTAAGTGGGGGCTCATGGCCTACAAGTGTTCAACCTATGTAGGGGATAATGTCATCCACCACTCTGTCTGTTGGAATCTTTGTGAACTGACCCAATACAATATGGATATCCTCCTATGCTCCGACCACATAGTTCAAACAAAAGAACTTTGACATGGCCATAATCCTACCTATCTCACCCAAAGGATTCATGCTATTCCTCCGCGTCCTTCCGAATATATTGATGGCATAAAAAATTGGCACTAGATACCATTGCCACTGCCTGTAAGACTGGAAAGTGTCAGGTGCACTGGTCAACACCAATGGTATGACCGAGGACTCAAGGTAACATATGAGAGTGATCATGTGGATATCCTTCTCTCTGTCCCTGCTCTAGTGGTATCCCACTCAAAGATCAATCTCCGAGGGATATACCTCTCCATGAGGCTCATCCATCCACTCATCAATCCTCGGTGAACCAATCTCAATGATATGTCTGAAGTCTCTGACTAGAGGTCATCTCGGGGGAAATATCCCAAAAACCCACTACATAGCACCATACATTGTTGTATGTTGTTGTATGCCACTGCACACCATTGTATCATCATGTACCATCATGTATCATATATGTGCCACCATATCAATCACTCTACTAATATCAATTGAACCTGGATGCCAGAGTGATGTATTCACATATGTCCTATACTCATTTCCCTAATCAACTGGTGCATATACTTCCTTGCTAGCTATTCCACAAGGAATTTTCTCAACTACCATTTATGTAGCTAAGCCTTGAGCCAAAAGAAATGGCTCATGATCCCTGCAATGCAAGACAGACACATGATCAAAACCCTCTGTGTACAAACTCTCCTCATACACCTACAACCCTGGGTGCTCTAAGTGTGGAATCGTCACAAGAGGCTCCTCACTCTGATCATGAGTGCCACTCATGCTCTCATGTGTCACTTCCACCAAAGATGACAAAGTCTTTGTTGCTATCAACAATCAGGAGTGTGTCAGGCTAAGCTGGTAACAAATCTCCTCAATCCCCCTTTCCTTGTCTTCATTGAACTTAAGAGCGAGGTCCCTATCCATGAACAACTGCAAGTAATCAGATTTCATATGTTCTAGTGCTTCTTTGATGATGCATAATTGAGCACTAGTGATCCCATCTACAACTCCTTTTTGTCTCTCCTCCATCTGAGCTTCCCACATAAGATATTCAATAAATTTATGAGTACGATCTACCCTTGTCAACATCTGCACAATCTGCTCCTCTTTGACCAATATTTGGTCCTCCAAACCCTGTCGAGGTGCACTCACATCCTCCTCATAATCGAAATCATAAATCCTCGTCATGCGTAGGTGCCATCATGCCTGAACCACCTTCATCATAAGTATCATGCATAGTGAAAGATGTTGGATCCCCAACATTGGTTGATTGGAACATATGGTCATCATCAGGTGTTGCATCCTCATCTTTTGCTGATTCATCAGAGGTATACCCATCCAACACGCTAGTGTCACTGGTCTCATTGATTAATTTTGATGATGTCTCATAGGCTATTGGTTTGTCTTCCTCTATTCACACATTCTCCTCATGGCTAGATGCATGTTCCTCCGCCTGTTCTTCAGGCTCTTTTGACTTCTACCCTGTTCCTTTCAAAGAGGTATTGGTCCATTCTCTAAGCTCCTTCCCACTCTTGATGTTGATATAATCCTCTAATTATAGAGAAACTTGGATCTCCTCACTGAACTTCTAGTACTTGTCGCGGTAGGCTGTGCGCTCTGCATATAATGACCATAATATTGAGTACCTAAAAATGATGTTAGTTCCTTTCGATATTTTGCTATGGATTCCATTTTGGTATTCATCTTTTCTTATCCACATAAGCTGGCAAGATCACCAGCTCTGATACCATTGTAATGTCCCAACTAGGCTAGGAGGGGGAATTATGTTTTCTGCCCCAAATTTGCTATTTCTTTTATGTGAATGTGTCGTTAACTTTTTACAAATAGCTTGCTCAATGAAGAATATTGTCAAACATATAACACACATCCATTACACATAAGATAGACCATATTACACAACATCTTATTATGGATGGAAACTCACTGATCCAGGCAGAAATCGGTGGCCACCCACCTATTCCACTGGCTCAAAACATGGGTTTCCACCTTGGTAGTTTTCCTATGATTTTTCGGGTCCTAAACTTCTGGGGTCGTTTTGAGGCCCTAAACGACGTGTTTTGGGCACGATAATGCCCAAACAATAACCAAAGGCATGGTCTAGGCCAAACATACTATGTACTCCTTGGCTAGACCTTTCCAATGAGGTATACAATGCCCCAACATAGATCGTATGCAAAATTTACGCCCTTGGGAAGTTGACGTACCAACTACTGCCATCAAGGCCCGAAAACCTTTTGGCATTTCATCTTCCAGGGTTAGGGTTTTAGATTTTATTTATGTTAAAAAGGACTCTAGAGCCTCATTGTAAACATCACCATCTTCTTGTGAATGAGTGTAGCCATCACATCTCTTCTCAGAGATAAGATGCCACAATTCTAGCGAGTCATTCACTCTATAATTTTACAATTTATGTAAATTCTCTTATTAATAAAAATTGTGCATTACTGTATCTCTGCGTTTATTGCAACATTTATGTGTATCTCACAATATCTATGTATATTTCATTGTTATATCTCTTCCTTCATTTCGTTCTAAAAAATAATCTGGATCAATGGTATTAGAGCAGGCTGCTCATTGTCGTTTCTTAGTGCATGTCCCCGATGAGGTCAGGGTACAAAAAATTGGGTCTTGAGCTAGTTTCCCTTGAGGACAACCGATATTCTCAGGCCAAGTGGCCTCCCATGGTGGAAGAAAAGAGAGAAATGGGAGCAGAATATCCCATCAAATTGTTGCTCACGGAAGCTCTCGTGCAATAGAGGAACGAGATGTTGGTTAATTTTGCCCAAATCCTTTAAAGATTATTGACAATAACATGCACGTCTTCATAAAGAAATTTCTTTAGAGACACTACTCCATTCAAGGTACAAGTTAATTTTGATATTCCCATATTTGAAGGTTAGATCGATGCAGATGCTTTGGAAAAATGGTTAAATTTGCTAGAAGGTTATTTCTCTATTCACAATTTTTCCGACAGAGAAAAGATCACGTTTGCGCTCCTTAAGGCTCTCCCCCATGTCAAACATTGGTGGGAAACTTGCTAGGAGAAAAATTCCACATAGGAGTCTAGAATATTTGGTGCTGAGCCCACTTGGGATTTTTTTATGGATGTGGTCAAGGAGCAATATTACCCTGTGGGAAACTATGATGATCAGTACATGAGATGGACCACGTTGCATTAAAAGTGGGGCCAAACAATGTCGGAGTTCACAAATACCTTTCATACCTTGTGCACCAAGATAGGTATCAAAGACGCTGAGCAACATCTGGTTTTGAAATACCATGGGGCTCTACAAAGGTACATCCAAACTGAAATGGAGTTTCTGGACATCTCGTCACTGGGAGCCTCTTATATATATGCTGTCAAAATCGAGTAGAAATTTAAGCAACAGAACAGAAAGGAATCGGGGTCTGCAAATATGCAAAAATCAAAGTATGGTAAAGGTATCCCTAACTCACAGAACAATCACCCTCAAGACAACCAGTCCAAGCCACAAGAAAATAAGGGCAACGGGAAGACGAAAAAGGACACTAGGAAGTAGTGTGACTTCCACAAAATCCCTTTGCACAACATCGATGAATGCCACTCGAAATAATCATTGGTAGTTGATCTCAAAGAAACAAAGTCGAGCCTCGAATCAGACTCCAATTCAGATAATAATAAAAGGAGACAGATAATTGATGTAAAACCCACTATTATTGTCGTGACCGCAACAATCCAACCAGAAGAACCAGAAGACCCTAAGGAGGGGGAGGCCTTTTCCATTCACAGATGTGGGTGAAGGTGTAATGTCCTTATCTGAGTAGGAACTCTAGAGAGGATGGAGTAGTAGTCTAAACATACCATTTTAGACTATAGCCAGGGAGAAACAACGGAAACAAGGTCATTTGGTGTCATTTCACTAGGGAATGTTATATTTCGAAAGTGACATTAAGTGAAAAGTGGGAAAAGCGCATTTTAAGTGAATTAAGATAAAAATAGAGGGGTTCCTAAGTGAAGGAGATAAATATAGAGGTCAACAGAGAATTAGGGTTTGAGTGGGTATATGAATGGAAAAGCGACCTAATTCCTCATTATGCTAGTTTATGATTTGACATTTGAGCCATGAGGAGAAAACATAGGTTCATGCGAATCAATGGAGATTGTAGATTCCAAGAGGAAGACACCAGTGGTTTGATTTCAGTGTTGAGAGACACACCCTATTCATCGGGAATATCATCCAGATCTTTCATCATTTTGCAACAACAACTTTATAGGTTCAAACAACTAGTGCACATTTCATTAAGGAGGGTGCAAGTGCTAGGAGACTCAAAGGTTTATCCTATCCCAACTAGGGAGAATCTAGAGATTTCCTTCCGACCCAATTGAGAGGAAGGAAGGGTGCATCTTTTGAGATATTACTTACCAAATTCCAATGGAAGATTCATCTAGGGAGCACCAGTCAACTATTGGGGGCACAACACTTGGGGAGGCACATTCAGGGTTCCAGAGAGATCACCGGACCAGATCCGAGGAAACCCTTATGAACCAGTTAAGATAAGGCTAGGGCACTTAGATTGATACAGTTACAACTAGATTCTGATGGTGGAATCACTAGCGCGCATCAGTTGAGGAGAGGAAGGGTGAAATCCCCAAGGAGATCCCATCTGGGGTTCATACATATCAGTAGAGGGTCGATCTTCAGAAAGACAACTATTGAGATAGTGTTTGAGGTTGGGGGCTGGGGCACACATTTTGAGATGGATTATGGGATTATCTGAGGAGTTTATCCACCAGGGCGAACATTCCAGTCTTGCAACAGTTGTTGTGTGAGTTGTCATGCACATGCAACAGTTTTAGACAATTCTCCTTCTCACCCTTTGATTTGGTATTCTTCTTTATCCAGGTATTTTGATTTAGCATTGTTGTTTGTATTCCAACTAAGATCCATCTAGTATCGATCTAGTTGAGAGATTCATTTTATTTCCCTTCATGTGGTTTTGTACCTTCAGTCATATTTCATAATATACTTTGTCGCAATTGTTGTTTGTTTTATATCTATTGCATGTTTGATTATATATTGTTAAACACAAGAAACACAAAGAAAAACATTTAAACGCATCCATAATCCCAAAGAGTATCAGTTTTGGAAGCTAATAGTTGGTAGTTGAGGCAAATGTCCAGGTCTGTGGATCTAGGGATATTACAGTGGTATTAGAGCTTTAGTCTTGCTAGCCTATGACTAAAGTTTCGATGAATTCAATAGAGAACCCAAAGGGTTGTGAGAATGTAGGTGATGAATATGTCACTTACAATAGACACAGGGAGAGAAGGGAAGATTATCCCCCCTTTCCTCACAGTTTAGAGGAAGAGGAAGAGGTACATAGGGAAGCAGAGAGAAAGGTAGAGCATGAGGCATAGAGGATGATGGGAGACAAATATGAGAGGCTAGAAGATAGTGGAAAAGAACCCATGGACCCAGATGCAACCTTCATGCAGGTTATTAGTAATTTGGTGATCAGTCACCAAGAAATGACTCAATCCTTGGCACATATGTCTGATAGATTGTCTATAGGAAGAATTCCAGGCACAAATGCTCTGCATACAACACATGGGAGCTTAAGGGAAGGTAGTAGACCCCACTCACCTACTCGCACCTACACTTCATAGAGTAGGATCCCCTGACCATTGCTCCCTAGCTTTCAGAGGGCACCTCCAACAACAGTATAACATCCAGCAGTACAAAGGTAGACCACATAGGTAGAGGATATCTCTGAGTACAGGGGAGAGTATGTAGCGTTGGGACCGAATTTCCATCAGGACATGACCTTGGTTGAGTATTGTGGGCTTAGTCTCAGGAACTGTTGTAGATATCCTCATAAGGGAGGACAACAACAACATCTGTAGTGGAAGAACATAGACTTCATATGGAAAGTAGGTAAACTCACTATACCTTCTTTCGACGGATCATCCAAATGCATTGCTAGAGCTTGGGTATAGAAATTGGACATGTACTACAAACTCAAACAGATGACAAAAACTAAGGCCACCAGTTTCTCTACCCTGCATTTGAAGGGAGAGGCACATGAGTGGTGCCATCATGGACTAGTGACACTGGGTCACAATCACATCACTTCATATATGGAGTTCACAGAGAGGATCATGTACAGGTTTGACAGGAGGGATCCATAGATCCATCTCAGGAATTTAGCCCAGTTGAAACAAACTGGCACACGAGAGACATTCATCACAGAGTTTCAGAGGGTATCCATGGCAGTGATAGATATTTCAGAGCTCAGATTGGTTAAGATTTTCAGAGAGGGTCTCACAAAACCCTTGAGAGGATGGGTGAAGGCATACAAACCTCACACACTACAGGATGCCATCATGTGCACTAGAGATCTAGCAAACTCAGTGTCGAAGACCAAATTTTTTTCCAAACCCGTTATGACACAGAATGACCAAGATAGGAAACCATTATAGGGAGAGTGGAAGGGTAAGGAGAAGTTGGATGATGCTATGAGGCATGATCTTACGAGGAAGAAGCTATGCTTCACCTGCAAATATCCATGGGTCCCTGACCATAGGTGCAAGGGCAAGGGACAAATCCGTTACATTGAGGTTGTCGCATATAATGATGAGGAGGAACAAGGAAGTCAGGGATAGGACAATGAGTCCACTAGATTGGAGGAGGAGCAACCTCCAAGAAGACCATTAACATCGAGAGGGGCACAATGACCAATAAATCCACAACCTCACGAAGAGGTTAAGAGACGAGAACCAACAAAGGGAGTCACAATGACCCTTTCTAGAGTCCCTAGGTATGACACCCTCAAGATCAGAGTGATTATTCGGGGACATCAGACCATTGCCTTGCTAGATGGTGGGGAAACCCACAACTTCATTGACGTTGCATGGGTAACTAGGAGAGCACTACAGACAAATAAGTTTGAGGGGTTTGAGGTTGCAGTAGTAGATGGCTACACGGTGGGGTGTTTGGACAGAGTTTCAAACTTGGAGGTGAAGTTAGGTAACTACACCATGAGAGATACATTCTATGTAGTTGATCTAGTTGACACAGATGTGGTGTTGGGATTCCAATGGTTGATCACCTTGGGAAAGATTTTTACCAACTACCAAACCCTTGAGATGGGGTTTAGAGACAGTGAGGGGAAGACGAATATACCGAGGGGCATGTCGACAGGGGAACCTAGGACAGTGTCGACAAAGAGGATGGAGAGGATCTTCAGGCACGGGGAAGCATCAAATGTAGCAAAGTGCGTAATCACTACACAAAGGGGTTCGGAAATATCATCTTGATCTTTCATCATTTTGCAACAACAACTTTACAAGTTCAAACAACTAGTGCACATTTGATCAAGGATGACGCAAGTGCTAGGAGACTCAGAGGTTTAGCCTATCCCAACTAGGGAGAATCCAAAGATTTCCTTCCGACCTAGTTGAGAGGAAGGAAGGGTGCATATTTTGAGATATTACTTACCAAACTCTGATGGAGGAATCATCTAGGGTGCACCAGTCTACTATTGGGGCACAACACTTGGGGAGGCACATTCGGGATTCCAGAGAGATCACCAGACCAGATCCCGAGAAACCCTTATGAAATAGTTAAGATAAGGCTAGGGCGCTTAGATTGATACAATTACAACTAGATTATGATGGTGGAATCACTAGGGTGCATCAGTTGAGCAGAGGAGGGGTGCAACCCCCAAGGGGATCCCATCTGGGGTTCGTATAGATCATTAGAGGGTCGATCTTCAGGAAGATAACTATTGAGATGGTGTTTGAGGTCGGGCACACATTTTGAGATGGATTCTAGAATTATCTAAGGAGTTTATCCACCAGGGCAAACATTTCAGTCTAGCAACAATTGCCGTGTGAGTTGTCGTGCACATGCAACAGTTTCCGATAGTTCTCCTTCTCACCCTTTGATTTGGAATTCTTCTTTATCTGGGTATTTTGATTTAGCATTTTTGTTTGTATTTCAACTAAGATCCATATAGTCTTGATCTAGCTGAGAGATTCATTTTATTTCCCCGCATGTGGTTTTGTACCTTCAGTCATATTTCATAATATACTTGGTCGCAGTTGTTGTTTGTTTTATATCTATTGCATGTTTGATTATATACTGTTAAACACAAGAAACACAAACCAAAACATTTAACCACATCTATAATCCCAAAGAGTATCAGTTTTGGTAGCTAATAGTCGACAGTTGAGGCAAATGTCCAGATCTGTGGATCTAGGGATATTACAGTGGTATCAGAGCTTTAGTCCTGCTATCATGTGACTAAAGTTTCGATGAGTTCAACAGAGAACCCAAAGGGTTGTGAGCATGTAGGTGACGAATATGTCACTTACAATAGACACAGGGAAAAAAGGGAAGATTATCCCCCCTTTCCTCACAGTTCAGAGGAAGAGGAAGAGGTACATAGGGAAGTAGAGAGAAGGGCAGAGCATGAGGCAGAGAGGATGATGGGAGACAGGTATGAGAGGCTAGAAGACAGTGGAAAAGAACCCATGGACCCAGATGAAACCTTCATGCAGGTTATTAGTAATTTGGTGATCGATCAAAATGAAATGACTCAGTCCTTGGCACATATGGCTAATAGATTGACTGTAGGGAGCATTTCAGGCACAAATTCTCCACATGCAGCACAGGGAATCTCAAGGGTAGGAAATAGACCCCACTCACCTACTCGCACCTACACTTCATAGAGTAGGATCCCCTGACCACTATTCCATATCTTTTAGAGGGCACCTCCAACAACAGTATAACATCCAGTAGTACAGAGGCAGACCACACAGGTAGAGGATATCTCTGAGTACAAGAGAGAGTATGCAGCGTTGGGACCAAAGTTCCATCAGGACATGACCTTGGTTGAGTATTGTGGGCTCAGTATCAAGAACCATTCTAGATATCCTCAGAGGGGAGGACAACAACAACATCCACATGGGAAGAACATAGACTTTATTTGGAAAGTAGGTAAACTCACTATACCTTCTTTCGACGGATCATCCAAATGCACTTCTAGAGCTTGGGTATAGAAATTGGACATGTACTACAAGCTCAACCGGATGACATAAACTGAGGCCATCGGTTTCTCTACCCTACATTTGGAGGGAGAGGCACATGAGTGGTGCCATCATGGACTAGTGACACTGGGTCACAATCACATCACTTCATACATGGAGTTCACAGAGAGGATCATGTACATGTTTGACATGAGGGATCCAAAGATCAATCTCAGGGATTTAGCCCAGTTGAGACAAACTGGCACACCAGAGGCATTAATCATAGAGTTTCAGAGGGTATCCATGGTAGTGATAGATATTTTAGAGCCCAGATTGGTCATGATTTCCAGAGAGGGTCTCACAAAACCCTTGAGAGGATGGGTGAACACCTACAT
Organism: Picea engelmannii; assembly: GCA_009831015.1. Classification (NCBI taxonomy): domain Eukaryota; kingdom Viridiplantae; phylum Streptophyta; class Pinopsida; order Pinales; family Pinaceae; genus Picea; species Picea engelmannii. Next base: position 109,163 of record ML808521.1, on the reverse strand, counting down.
ACCTCACACACTATAGGATGCCATCCTGCGCACTAGAGATCTAGCAAACTCTGTGTCGAAGACCAAAACTTTTTCCAAACCTATTGTGCCACATGATGACCAGGATAGGAAACCATTCCAGAGAGAGTGGAAGGGTAAGGAGAAGTTGGATGATGCTATGAGGCGTGATTTTATGAGGAAGAAGTTATGCTTCAATTGCAAATATCCATGGGTCCCCGGCCATAGGTGCATGGGCATGGGACAAATTCATTAAATTGAGGTTGTTGTAGATAATGATGAAGAGGAACAGGGCAGTCAGGCATAGGACAATGAGTCCACTAGCTCAGAGGAGGATCAATTGCATGAGGAGGAGGAGCCTCCAAGGAGACCACTGACATCGGGAGGGGCACAATGATCGGTAAATCCACAACCTCATGAAGAGGTTAAGAGACGATCACCAACAAAGGGAGTCATAGCAACCCTAGGTATGACACCCTCAGGATCATAATGATTATTCAGGGACATCGGACCATTGCCTTGGTAAATGGTGGGGCAACCCACAAATTCATTGACATTGCATGGGTAGCTAGGAGAGCACTACAGACAAAGGAGTTTGAGGGGTTTGAGGTTGCAGTAGAAGATGGCCAGACGGTGGGGTGTTTGGACAGAGTTCCAAACTTGGAGGTGAATTTAGGTAACTACACCATGAGAGATACATTCTATGTAGTTGATCTAGTTGACACAAATGTGGTGTTGGGAGTCCAGTGGTTGATCACCTTGGGAAAGATTTCTACCAACTACCAAATCCTTGAGATGGGGTTTAGAGACAGTGAGGGGAAGAAGGCTATAATGAGGGGTATGTCGATAGGGGCACTTAGGACAGTGTCGACGAAGAGGATGGAGAGGATCTTCAGGCATGGGGAAGCAACAAATGTAGCAAAGTGTGTAATCACCACACAGAGGGGTTCAAGCAACCAACAACAATATCGAAAAAAGATCAGGACTTTATTGAGCCAACATCAATGGGTTCTTAGGTCGATTCCGCTAGGGAGACCCCGATATAGAGGGTTTGAGCACACCGTCAAGATGGAGGAGGGTGAAAAACCCAAAATTACAACACCCTAACGTCATCCTAGGAGGTTCAAAGATGAGATAGAAAGAGAAATTAAGGAATTGCTAGTAATAAGACATACCAACGAGTGTGTGACTTGTCAACAGAACAAGTCAGAGAAAACACTCCTAGTAGGATTGCTTCAGCCACTCCCTATTCTGGAGTTGACATGGGGAAGTTTATCCATGGACTTCATTACAGGCCTACCAAAGGCTCAAGGTAAGGATGTCAGGTTGAGAAAATTTGTGTGTTTTCTCTCGATTCCTAAAGACTACAACGTAGTGCAGGTGGCAACGTTGTTCTTCATAGAGACCTTCTAACTTCACGGGTTGCCACAGAGTAGACTCTGTAACAGAGATAGTCATTTCATCAATACCTTTTTGCATGAGGTATTCATATTGGTGGGGGCATAGTTGACACCCAACACCAGTTACCACCCCCAGATGGATGGGTAGATGGAGATAGTCAACAAGTGGGTAGAGGGATATTTGAGAAACTGTGTGAGTGGACAACAGAGAACATGGGTAAGGTGATTACATCTCGGAGAGCACTGTTACGAAACTAGCTTCCCCATATCCATAAGTATGACCCCATTCATAGAATTATATGGGTATGATGCCCCCACTTTGGTTGACTTGATTTTTGGAGATAACCGGATTCACAACATGTTCCACGTTTCTTGTCTTAAGAAAACTGTGGGACAATTCATTAGCACTTTAGATGTGGTTCCACCTTTGGATGAGGAGGGGCGGTTTGAGTTAGTTCCTAAGGAGGTATTGGAGTTCAGAGAGCGGAGATTGAGGAGCAGGGTCATCAGGGAGTGTTTTTTCAGATGGAGGGGGCTTTCAATAGAGGATGCTACTTGGGAGAGGTAGCAGATTTTGCAACACCCTGGATTGATGTTGCTTGAGGACAAGTAATCTTGGGAAGGGAGGAATGTCTTGATGGGTCTTAAATACCTTTGACTCAACAACAGGAACCAAACCCGCCACCAAGGCCCAATTAGACTCTGTAGCGTTTGAGATGGAATGGTTCTCCAGATCTTGCAATCCGACCAATTTATCGATGGGATTTGTGTTTTCTTGTGAAGGTTCTCCCTTAAGGTAGGACCATTATTTTCTATATTTTCTCTTGAGTAGGGATAGTTTGAGAGATGAAAGCCAAGACAAGCCAACTTGACAAGTAACATGATTGAATTTCAACTACTGGGAAGAGGCTGAGCTTGGGATAATTCGCTGCTCAAACATGCAGACAATAATTCTATACCAAAGGGCCTAGTAATAATACATTAACGAAATGAGCATCCAATTATTGTCTGTGAATCTAACTAACAGAAAGAAAAACACATATGTAACCAAGATCATGGCAAGCAAAATAATTCATCTACCATAACATTCATTACATAACAACACAACGATTTATCTTCATCATTAAAGCAAAGAACATCAAAACATTGCACCAGATAACTTGACAACATAATCGATTGCTCTTACTCATTTACTGCATCATTCTTGGAATGAGATAGGAAGTAATTCTTCTCCAACTCCAATTACTTACATTTGATGAAAATAGCTTGTCTTTGGTCCAAAAGGACTTCTCAATTCATAGCAATCTCAAAATAATCATCAACAAACCAAAAAGAAATAGTTCTTACAACAACCATCGACCTCCAGTTAATTGGTCGATGTCTCTATTTATAATATAAAATTCAATTGTAATTAATGGCTAAATACAATTCAGGCCAAACAAAAATTGGCACGTGGCGTGAACATCCAACAGTTTCTTTCAACAGTCCACCTGAGATGTCTCTTGAAAAGGGTGACTTCTTTCATATTCAGAACAATTGATAAACAAATCTTCACAGGTTTGAGCCCATGGGAACCTGTGTTGTTCCATAGGGGTAGCATATACTCCTCTGATATCCACTGCATGCATTCAGTACTTTACCAAACTGGAGTTCAGCTATTGCAACATGGATCGAGCTCTGATCAGGTGTCCTCTAAATTGTTGCACTTGCCCTGGCTTTGCATCGGTGACCTTCATGCACTCTTTGACCCAAAGCGAGTCTTGAACACATCGCTCAGGTTAGTGAATTCATCGGGGGTGTCAAATTCAGGGAGACCGACATCTTTCATTACTTTATTAATTTTACCCCAGTGTTTCTGGCACTTGGCCCATTGCTTTTGGATTTCTCAGTGTGGGTCTCGGGTCATCTTCGCTCAGTATTCGACGAATTTCTTCATGTGGTCGAGACTACTTTTTCCAACCAAACAAATGCCATGATTTTCCTTTTCTTGACCCTGCTGCACTACCCCAATGTATTCGAGTCTCTCTACCGGTTGTTGTGCCTTTTCATGCCACCTTTCCATTTCTTTGCATGTCGCAAGTGCCATGAGAGTATCCTCCTGGAACTCGACTATGTTCTCGGTTAACAGGTCCCTTTCCTTCTTAAACTCATTATAAAGTCCATTGAACTCATCCTTTAGATACACACTGGTCTTTGTAGCTCCTTTATAGTATTTGACAAGATGGCGCAGGTGTTCGAGCTCTTCCTGGGTGTCAGCTAGTTCCTTTTCATCTCTCCTGGCTCTATCTTGAGCGGCATCTGAGAGGGGTTTTCCTACACCGATCAGTTCGAACGTGCGAGCGTCCGCAATGCTGATTAAGTTCTCTTCTCTGGTAACCATGATGGATTGATCCAAAGTGATCCTTCGCCTTTTAGCGGTCCTTTGAACGATGGCCTTCCTCTTTTGATCGTATGAGAACACATAGATGTCTGCTACTTTGTCTACCGGTTCTGGTATCTGTTGATCTCCCCATGAGAGGTTGTTTCTCAAGCTACCTGTAGTGTATATTTACTCAGGAGTGGGCTCTCGAATTTCTTCGCTCTATTTTGTAGATCCGGCTTCTACTTGTCGTTTGTCTGGGACTTGAATATTGGGCGTAATGGAGGCATCGGGTACAGACTCATTGCTTACTTGCTCATCAGCCGTAGAACTGTCAATTTTCTTTTGTGGTGCTTTGCCACTTGGTCTTGCTTCTTCTTCCTGTCTGTCGAACTCTCTTGTGTCGAGGCCACCTTTAGATCCTATTTCCTTTTGTAAGACCTGCTTGTCTTGGACCTCGGGCTCAAGGGAAGTGGTTTTCTCTGGACCTTTTTCCTCTTGGACTCACACCGGGGTGCTGTGAGCAGGTTCCAAACTCTCGTCATCACTGTAAATATGTATAAGGGTGCTGAAGGGATTGGGCGCTTGTGTCTCTATCAAGACCCAACCTGTCTCTGGTTGAGTTGTCCCTTCTATCGAAGGATCGATCAACGATGTTGCGGGTTCAGGGTTTCCTAACCCATGGGCGTTGTTGGGGACTATGGACCTAGGATCGTTCGACTCCGTCGGGATACTTTGAACAACAGTTGAAACTGCAGGTCCTATGAAAAGATACGGGTCATCCCGCATCCATTTCATCAGTAGCTCGGTTTGCTGAAGTAACAACGTACCCCTTTCTCATGCAGCTTGATCTTTCGGGAGGTCCCTGATTTGTACCGGGGATTCCTAATGAGTTCTCACAGCTTCAATGTCTTCTTCGGGATTACTTATTTCTTCATCCAATTCATATGCAACTACTCCTTTCAGGTGTCGGCTAATTTATTGTACTGCCTGCTCCAGAAACATTGCCTGTTCTTCGTAGCTCATAGCTCTAAACCTGGTTCTTCAAGGATTAGCCTTCCTGGATGCCACCACATTCCAGTCTTGGGCATTCTCAGTAAATATTTCATCCTCGAACTGGTCATGGGCATAGAGCCAACAGGATGATAACTATGACGCGTGTTGTAGAACCAATCCCTTGGGATCGTGTTTGCGAAATCGGCCAGTTTGGAACTGAAATTCTAATTGACCTAGCCCCAGTTGTTTAGCATGCGTAGTATCTTTGACCATGCAAAATATGATATGAAACCCATACGGTATGAAAGCCCACTTCTTGTCTTTTACTAAAGTTGCATTGTATCCTTGCATGATGGTTTGATAGCAAATTTCCCCTAACACTAGCCGATCGGGAACATAAATGGGTAATAAGTGGGGTGCCCCTGTGGCGTTGAAAACCCTGATGTAGGTTTCTCATTCCTCTAAATACCAGTGGCCAATTTTGGATATAACCTTCTTTGCTTCATCTGACAATATAGGGCATTCTTTCCTGAAGAGAAAGAAGTACGTGCGTGCAATAAACTGATCACATATAACAACATATGATTTCTTGTACTTGTTGTCCCATAGGATGTTGAAGTATACATGGACCACGAGCTGCAAAGAGTGCCAATTCAGGTTCATCCTAGCGAAAGCGTTCCTGGTGTAGATGACGTCCAGTAGATATGAGGCCATGTAAAAGGCGGGGGTATCTCCCTCCTTTGGCACATGAGCCTATTTTATGCAGGTGCTCAACGGCTTGGAGATGATGGCACCCCAATTGAAGCCTGTGCCTGAAATGGTGACTGTAAAAGCCAAAGGCATCCAAGCCTCTGAAAATTGGGAGCAATCCTTTTCCCCATGTAACTTGCATAGTAGATCCACGAGATATATGTATGGTTCCCTGAGATTGGCTGTTGGATACCAGCCAACAGTTTGGTTTGTGAATATTTTGTCTTCCCTCCACCAAGACGACATGATTTTGCTGGTATCGTGTGACACATAGAAACTCAAGACGAAATCAGTGCTCAACTTTAACTTGGAATCTTTGAACTTATAGTAACTTTGAACCTCTGATGGCAGGAAGACTCTGACGCATTCGCCGTTATCATCATTAATCAAACATTTTTGGGCATCAGGGTGGTCAATAATCCACTTCAGGAGCTCAATGCAAAGAAAGACTAGAGACCAGATTGCCACCATGTGCAGATAAGCTCTGCGAATGTTGGGGAGGACCACGTCTTTGAGTTTCATTGTTTCAGTATTGTTATGCGGGGTATATTCGAGGGGTTCTTATTTCTTGATTTTCTTGAAAACTTCTTCCCAGCGAGGAAATGTCATCTTGGCTCCAATACTTGCCTCCGTATCTCTGAAAGCTGGGGGCTCGACGAAGGTCTCCTTGGTGATTCTCTTAGTGACAGATATTGGCTTGGGAGCGAATTCTAATTGTCTTGCAACTGATGGGAAAGAGCCTTCTCCTACTTCTGATTCTTGCAGCTTAGGGGCCCTCGATGATTTTTTGGTGGAAGGCTTCTTCGGAGGCATTGTTCCTGCAATTTAAAATGTCATTCGAACATGCGTACAGAGCAACGTTGGGTGCGGACATGTAACAATGGAATGCATGAAAACCATTAGCAGATACATACATGTAATGCTTGCTATGATAATTGCTTAATACTCACTGAACTTTGGCCGTTTTCTTCCAGGTTGTTGGCTTCACTCTTCTGTTTGTTCTGAATTTCTTGCTACGCAGAATGGGACGATGCACAATGACTCGAACGGGATATAACTAGAGAGGTACTACCGGTCATATCAATCAGTTAATACGAGTAATAAATGTAAATTCAAAATAAATTACCCTTGAATTTATGCAAATAAACCTTAACTAGTTGACGACGGAGTCACGGGAGAAGATACATTGTATCAGTGGGTCTAACAGATCCTTTTGATTCGTGCACGAATTAGTAACCAATGTGCGATCTACGAATTAATTGCTAGTTTTGAATGTGGTGTATCTGACACATATGGAGGTAAAACATCTCGTTGCGTCACATCACTCCAGTGTAGGGATCAGGGATCGACTGTTTACTCCTTACCTCCGCGCCGTGTTTACTATTACACTTTTTTTGCCGAAACCAAATGGATCGATCCTCAGCGAAATCCTTCTTGAGGTTGTTCATAGGAAAGAAACCCTTTCATCGGCCGATGCTGATGAAGGTTGGTACTCGGCTACTTTGACTTTCTAAACGATTTTCACCACCTTTCGCTATCGCCAACGCCAAATTTCTCAAGTGAGTCAGGGGAAACTATGGGTCGTCGATTCATGCAGATATTCAATGAAGAAGATTGAGTGGTACCCAAAAAGAATATGTTCATATATTTTTTAGGGTGTGTTGAGTGCTCAACAGACTATAATGTCCCTTTCCGAATAGGAGCTCTAGACATGATGTCTTAGTAGTCTAAACATCCCCTTTTAGACTATAGCTAAGGAGAAACATGGGAAACATAGTCATTTGGTGTCATTTCACTAGGGAATGTTATCTTTCGAAATTGACATTAAGTGAAAAGTGGGAAAAGTTCCTTTTAAGTGAATTAAGCTAAAAATATAGGGGAGCCTAAGTGAAGAATCTAAATATAGAGGTCAACATAGAATTGGGGTTTGAGTAGGTATATGAAGGGAAAAGCAACCTAATTTCTCATTATGCCAGTTTGTGATTTGACATTTGAGCTCTAAGGAGAAAACACAGGTTCAGACGAATCAATGCAGATTATGGATTCCAGGAGGAAGACACCAGTGGGTTGATTTCAGTGTTGAGAGACACACCTTGGTCACTGGGAAGATCATCACGATCTTTCATCATTTTGCAGCAACAACTTTATAAGTTTAGACAACTAGTGCACACTTCATCAGGGTGAGGGCACAAGTGCTAGGAGACTCATAGGTTTAGCCTATCCTGACCAGGGAGAAGCCACATATTTCATTCCGACCCAGTTGAGAGGAAGGTAGGGAACATCTTTTGAGATATTACTCACAAGATTCTGACGGAGGAATCATCTAGGGCGCACCAGTCAACTATTGGGGGTGCATCACTTAGGGAGGCACATTCAGGGTTCCAGAGAGATCACCAGACTAGATCCAGGGAAACCATTCCGACCCAATTCAGAGGAGGCCAGGGCGCTTAGATTGAGACAGTTACAGTCAGATTCTGACGGTGGAATCACTAGGGCGTAGGAGTTGAGCAGAGGAGGGGCACAACCCCCTAGGGGATCCCATTCAAGGTTCATACATATCAACAAAGGACCGATATTTAGGTAAACAATTACTAGGAGGGTGTTTGAGGTAAGGGCACACAGTTTGAGATAGATTTTGGGGTTATTCAAGGAGTTTAGCCACCCGTGCGAACATTCCAATCTTGCAGTAGTTGTCGTGTGAGTTGTCGTGCGCATGCAACAGTTTCCAGTAGTTCTCCTTCTCACCCATTGATCCAACATTCTTCTTTATCCAAGTATTTTGATTTAACAGTGTTGTTTGTATTCCAACTAAGATCCATCTAGTCTTGATCTAGCTGAAAGATTCATTTTATTTCCCCGCATCCAGTATTGTACCTTCAGTCATACTTCACAATATACTTGGTTGTAGTTGTTGTGTGTTTTATATCTATTGTATTTTTTTATTATATACTCTTAAACACAATGAAAAACCTTTAATTGCATATAATCCCAAAGAGTATGATTTTTGGCAATTAATAGTCGGTAGTTGAGGCAAATATCCAGATCGGTGGATCTAGGGATATTACATAAGGGGACTCCGTTGCATTTTATTGTTGACAGCGGAAGCCAGAAGAAACTCATCTCGACAGAGGTCGTCAAGTAGTTGGATTTGTTGACAACACCACACCTGCATCCATACAACATCGGATGGCTCCGCTAAGGATGTGATCTTCGTGTCAGCCAACAATGTTGCCTATCATATGACATCAAGCCCTTCAAGGATGAGATACCGTGTGATGTTTCCCCATTAGAGGTCTGTGATGTTTTTTTAGGCCAACCATATATGTGGAGGCGTCATGTTATTTATGACTCTCGACCCCCGTAGCGTCATTGTTACTCTAGGGGGTTAGCCCTACAGGATATCAGAGGTAGTTCCAACTACTATACCGACAAAATAGTGCCACAAATTAATCTCTCATACCGTAAATTTTAGCCTCTTCACAACCTAGTCAGAAGAGAAGGACATTGCAACCTCGACCCAAGACCCTTCTATCCAACAAAAGCGGATCAACAAGAATGTAGAAGAGTACCAAGATATTCCTACTGCACCTACGGGTGTGCCTCCACACTACCCAGTCAAATCCAGTTATGATAAATCCCTTCATGTTCTTCATGTTGCATCATCACTAACAGAGTCCTCCCACCCTCAGGAAGATCATGCAGCCAGATTAGTTCATAACAAGCTTCAACAAGCTAAGCAGGGCAACTTCTTTGGCAAGGTAAGCAAATCACCAAGGTTCATATTCAACAAAAGCTTCCCTAGGGACTTGACGCAATGGAGACCATTGCTTCCTAAGGGGGGAGTATTGATCCAGGAGAAAATTGGTGGCCACCCACCTATTCCATTGGCTCAAAACACGGGTTTCCACCTTGGCAGATTTTCTACAGTTTTTCGGGTCCTGAACTTCCGGGGCCATTTTGAGGCCCTAAATAATGTTTTTTGGGCACAACAACGCCTAAATAATAGACGAAGGCATGTATGTGTTGAATGGAATATGTAATCCTTGGATAGACCTTTCCAACGAGGTATAGAATTCCCCAAACTAAGATCATATGCAAAATTTACGCCCTTGGGAAGTTGACGTACCAACTACCCCCATCAGGGCCCACAAACCTTTTGGCGTTTCATCTTCCAAGGTTAGGGTTTTGGATTTTCTTTATGTTAAAAAGGTCTCTAGAGCCTCATTGTAAACATCATCATCTTCTTGTGAATGAGCGTATCCATCGCATCTCTTCTCAGAGATAAGCTACTACCATTCTAGTGAATCATTCACTCTGTAATTTTATAGTTTCTGTACGTTCTCTCATTAATAAAAATTGTGCATTACTGTATCTCTATGTTTATTGCAACATTTCTATGTATCTCTCAATATCTCTGTATATTTTATTGTTATGTCTCTACCTTCATTTCGTTCTAAAAAATAATCTCGATCGCTCACAAAACCAATACAATGATATCAATGGTTGTAATAACAATTGTAGAACACAAATCTATTCGCTTCCAGGAAGCTACACAATCTACTACAGAAACAAATAGAAAAAACATGGAATGATGCCAATCTACTATCCTAAGACTCACTGAACCTGAAACTGCTTTGATATAGTAATATCTTTATGCAAGCGACCTTCCAATCTTATCCTCAACCCCTCACAAACCTAATCCGACAAGTTGTTGCAACCCTTATCTGCAAAGGTCCTCGCAGGACAACTGTAAGGCCTCTAATAGGGCCTCGTAGGGAAACCCTAGCTCAACCCATGGGGGTGTCTTCAACTTGGTTATATGAAACCCTCCCGATATTAGTGAATGTCTGAGCTTGGCCCTATTGAGAAAACCCTGTAAACGTCCTATGCACTTTAGTATCCATCTAATAGTAGACCAAACTCCCAAGTGAAGCTCCAATGAAGACCCTATATGGATCCTACTCCTTCTTGTCTATCTCTAATGGAAATCATGGATGAATTCCCCTCTTGTCTAGTTAGGGTGGATATTGCACCACCAAAACCAAACCAGTAGTGGAAGGGTTTTTCCCAAAACCCCAATGAAAATGTTTGCTACAAGAGCACTCAATAAGATATCAAATCATAATAATGAGAAGTGAGGGGTTACCCTTCTTTTATACTTTTCCAACATGTTGAGGAAAATATACAAAACGATCTTACTCAAGCATTTTCATATTTTTCTCGGCTAAATCAAAATAGATGAGAATCTCACCCTATGTTTATAGCCAACAAAAATAACATCCTAACTCACAAGTATAAATTACCAATGTTTAGGCTAGTCTTATATCAATAAAAAGCTTGCTGGAAATTCACTTTTATGTAATTTTTTGGATATAACAGTTGCTGAAATAAATGTAAAGACATAAGTAAAGACACCAAGATGAAAATCAAGAGATATGAGACATAAAGCAATCATTTATTTCATTCCAATTTACCAAAGATTAATTTTCTTTACAAAATCTCATACATAAATTTTGGACCAAAGTCAAACTTAGACATCCTCGATGAAACATACAAAAGGGCCTTTGACAGAAAACCAAAACTGAACTCTAAAAGCTGGATCAGCTTGCCACATATTGCTGCCCACTCGACTCTGCACAATAGCCTTTGTCAGTCATGAAAACTAATTCACAAACAAACAAGTCTACATAGACTATCATAGATAGATCAACACCTCTGAAAAACAAGGGTCTAAATGATGTAATTCAGCCCTGAATATTGTTGTCTACAATAAGACCCTGCTATGATAAAAGAGAATTAGGCTTGTGATGAATAAATGAATGAATGAAAACTAAACTATTTCAACATAAACTCAAAGATCAAACCTTAGTATGCTTCTGCTTCTATCCTCCTCTTGTTCCTCCCTTTCCTTTTGCCTTTAAGCAAATCAGAATTGGTTGAGGTAGTTGAACCACCTCATTAGTTAAGTTAACTAAAGATTCAACCAACTTTTTAGTTAAGGGGGAAAAGTAATAATCATAATAAGGGTTATAAATAAATAATAACTAGTAGGTGGGACCCCTTGTGACTCCCTTTAGCTCATAATGATCATAACATAACTAGTTAGTTAAGAAAAACACACCTCCTTGTGGCTCCCATCATTATATTCACATTTGACAATTTATCTCTTGATATTTGAAATTATTTTCAAAAAAAGTATTACTCATATATCTAAAAATAAAACATGTTGTCCAAAAATTCCTGAAGTCAACTGTCATCAACAATAGATAAAATAAAAACTCAAAAGCCATATTTCCCACTCTGAGATGCAATCTTTCCTTGATCCCTGTTGTCACCCTTTGATTTTCCTGAATTTTCCTTTGGCTGCGTTGAGCCTTTAGGACTAATCTTGCTCATCACGTGGGAACAATTGTCCCTCAAATGCATTTGGGAAGACACAGATTTGTCAGGGCCATTGGAGGGTGAGGAAGGGGCAACAATGGATTTTCCTTTGTCAAAGGCATGGTGGGCCTCGGTTTTCAACCTTTTGCTAGCATGAGAGGACTGCACTGGTGAGTGGCGGACAACTTGGACAATGGGGTTAATGGGCGGAGGAGCAGGTAGGGATAAATTAGGCCAACCACGATGTTGGGAGACTATCAGGTGGACAATCTCTTGCCATCCATCATTTTCAGGAACCTCAGGTTGCAATGAGACGTGAGGAGGCACATTGATACCAGGGGCTTGCGGGACTTGGAAAGGAGGCCTTTCAGGCCTTGGTTGGACCACTCCTTGCCCAATCCAATTGAAAAATCCAGCCTGAGACAACTAGCCAAGCTCTTGTGAGTCAACATCAAAATGTATGGAGAACCTTGGCCTTCTTGGGCCTGTGTTCCAATTACCTCTCCCACTGTTTCCTCGGCCATGGCTACCTCGGCTGAAAAAAATCATTCCTGTATGCATGATTGATTAGAAAATAGTATTTTAAATAACCATACATGACAACTCTTAAAAATATGAAATAGATTTGGCTCAACAATGCATTAGACTCATGCAATCCAATCCATACAAATTGTTTTACTATTTATCAATGAGAAGGGGGTGAATAAAGGGTCTTGGGATATGTGAGGGGTTTGTATTGAGTGAAACATGATATGATGAGGGGGAAAAAATGGCTCCTGCTCAAAGAAAACAATAATCAACTGCAAACCAAAGAAAACATCACTGTAATTCAACCAAGACACTGCTATTGCCAATTGCTTCATCACAAAATTTTCCTTGACGCAATCAATTTTAGAATAGGGAGTGAAAAATGAATGTGGGAAGGCAATGGGGTTGTAATTAGCGAAAAAGCCAGACCAAAGGAAAGGGAGAGGACCAATCTCAGTAATAAAGGTAGATAGGAGAATAATGGTGGGGAATGAGAGTGAGTATTTTTCATAAAATTAATTAAGTAATCCATATAACCATTCCGAAAAAGGAAATACACCAACCAAATGACCATTGTGATCCAATAACAACTACTGTGTATTAACTAGTTCATTGTTTATAACCAAATATTTACACAGTGCCAATCAATCAAAACAATAAGCATTCCACAACAATCTGTGGGGGAGCTCTGTTTTCTCCCATTTATACATAAACAATTTCCCAATAAATACACAGTCAATTACTTTCACTTTGCTCATCAAATGTGGGCATAAAAATCATGCTCGATTATGACTCTACATTTATTTAATAATTAAATTGCACCGTGGTCATACTATCACAACACTCGTGCATGTCACTTTGCATGACATTCATTTAACATACCCAATGGACAGTCAACACAATGATCCATATTCATTTGCCAAGATTCTGGCTTGTAATTTAGACACCCAGATAACCAATCACCAATTCAACTCACACTAAACTTGGAAATATACAACCATTCGACAAAACGCAATTTCACTTCTGTGAGTGTATAGGTCCAAATTTTTCTTTGATTCTAAACATTTAAAATGTTGGATTATTCATCCAACACAATGAGGCAACAAAGCATATCTGACTTCATAATACAAATAATCGAATTGCAACAAGGCCATGTTTAAAACTCTATGACTATCTCTGAGTGTGCAACCCGAAATATCCATATCATACGCAATGGGCAGCCACCCAAAACACCACGATGCAACATTCCCATTTTACAATTCTATACACACAGTCACAGTATTAACTCAACCCATCGTGTCGAGCTATCAATCTAATACAATATTGCTTCAAATTAATCAAACTACAATCAACCATGTTGTGTATAACTCGGGCTCATCCCTAATGATGCAATCAAATAACCATAACACATACAATGGATGGAATTGCTACAGTCATCCCAGTTGCAATAACCATTTGGCCCCCCAAAAAAACTCATAGTTACAATGACCATTTATTCATGGTGTAGGAACACCACACATACAAATGCATTATGCGCGAACATCATTAAACAATTGTAACCAATGTCGAGTTTAACATCCAAATAATCTTTAGTGCAAAAAGACAGTGACTGTGTATCAACCAATCAACCAATTAAATTCTGAGCCTATTACTTGGATTGTCATAATAATCAACAATCGACCTATCATGCTGTGGAAACCACACATGCCCACGCATCAACATGAAGCGAGGCTGTGACTTTCTCAATTAAAACAATACTGGGTTATCAAACACAAGAGAGTGACTATGTATTTGATTTGTCCAATTAACCATGCAGGGTTTATCCATTGTAATAAAAAAGGCAGTGACTATATACCAAAACCAATAAGATTGTCACATAACCAATTCGGCGAGCATGTACTCAATTTTGTCGACAATACACAACCATCCATAATAACCAATAGTAAACTCGACAGACCACAAAGGTCTTCTCTAACAACCCTCATACTTGAGGAGTTAAGGGTTTTCTCTGTGGCCAACAAAGGGAAAGATAGAGTCGACTCCTTTCAATGATGAAAACCTCCAAGACCAATGACACATGCATAGAGAACACCACAACTTACTTCGAGGACAGGGTTACGAAACTTGTGACAAAAGAGGCTATGACAGAGGAGTGAGGTTCTAATTTGGCCGGGTAATGATACTTAACACACATAGGGTATAGCCCTCGTGGCTCTCAAGTCAAACAACCACAATGTTTAGGTGAAGACAGGGCTGAGAAAGAACAATATAACCCATTGCGTGACCCTTAGTGGTGAAAACAAACCAATTCCCAAGTGAATAATGCGTGGTGACACAAGTGCTTCCAACCATTAAACCCCATAAAATCCAAAGACTGTATATAGCGATATGAATGCGTGAGGACAACAAACCACCCAAAAATAAACAAAAACCCCCAACCAAACCAACAAGGATGACAGAGAGCCTTTATGGTTGTTAACACTCAGGATGACCAATAATGTTGTGACTCCAAACATTAGTGCAGAGAAAATCGTCAACGCTTCATTTCAAAATCACAATTTTACAGAGTTGCAATACTTAAAGGAAGCACAAACCAATACACCCGAGCCAATATCCATTTCATAACTAGAGCAGACTCATGAATGGACAAAAAAAGACATAACTATAATCAACACACCTTAAAACGTGAGTTGGCTGAGCAGTTCCCCTCTGCTTGAAAGTCAAAGACTAACCACAACAAAACCCAATTGAACAATAGCCCGACTATGTTGACGACTGGTGGAAGGAGTAGGGGTGACTTGCAGTAAATGCACGTCACCTCCACATTCAAGCTCAATTAATTTCTTAGTACACGCCAACCATTAACGCAACAAATCATCCAATTTGAACCATGCATCGAAACAAACAACCCTTAATTGCCAAGAGTGTCACCCACATCACATATTACCATTTCTAACTATACAATAATGCATGCCAACTATGTTTCTATATAACTTCCATAAATCACATGGCTATCATATGTTAGCTAGGATTTACCACGATCCTTTTAATGCATATAGTGTAGCGTGTTAGTATAGAATAATTTCTTCCCTTTGCATTTTTGTTCCCATTGCTTAATCTTGTTTTAATTTTTCCTTTATTTGTTGTTACTAACATATATTTGCTGCAGGTGTCATGAGTAATAGATCCAAGAACATGCAGTAATGGTAACCATGAATAACATAGGTCGTTGTAACATAAAACTTAAGCCCAGAGCAACAAAGAACATGTATAATATGCCTGATCCATCATCCAATAAAAACAAAATGTTATCAACCATGTAAGCAATGTCGAACAATAACATAACATTAAATAAGAACCAGACCCGATCTCCAAACTACAAGGGGGTCCCACCTACTAGTATTATTTAGCTTTATAATAATAGGTTTTAGCAACACTTTGCGGGCAAAAACTTCATTACAATTTTTAATCGTCAACAAACTGGCGACTCCACAGGGAAATTTATTTTCAACAGATTTAGAACTCAGAACTCATGGTTTTGCAGACCAAGAACAATAATTTTAGAAGATGAAACCAGAATAATTATGCAACAGGGGGAAGTGAGCGGATTTAATGGAAAAATGACCGGGAATTTGGGAATAAATTATGAAAAATGTTAAGTATGAGGGGTTTTATCCCTGTATGCATAATCATTTAACTAGAATCAACTCTTATTTCAAGGAGAAAAATTAATGGATCTGCTCTTTTATTTCTCAAATGGACGAAGAAATGGAAAGAAGAAGTGGGAGATAACCAATCTCTTTGTAAGACAACAGTAAAGGTAGATAACAAATTCAAGTGTGTCCTCAGGGGAACATCGTAACAGTAGTGTAAGCCTGATTGTTATTGACTAACAATATCTCGCAGGAGTGTCACTATGGAAAAATTGATCCAACATCCTATCTTGACCAAATTAACTAGAAAAAAATATAGGAAACAAAATCATGACATAAGTAAAAATGCAGAAATTAAAACAACAGTAAAAAAAAGACAAAAATGAAGAAGCGACAAGAAAAGTTTTTAAACAGAAAGCAGAAATCAAACTACTGTAAAGTAGAAAAGAAAATAACACAAAAATGAAAGCAAAGCTGAGCTACTAATATACAAAAAATCTAATCAGCATTAGAACTTTTCACGTTGGCCCCTTGCAATACTTCAAGGGAGCACTGTTAGTGCTGTAGGAAAACAATTGCTTCTGAAAGTCTTTTAAAATGTATGAGTTAGCATCCAAGACAAAAGCATTTTGGAAAGGACCCAACACTTGGGATTCTAACATAATTATCAGCCCCTTGACGCACACAATTAAATCACCAAGATAGATATGGAGACTGACCAATTCATCGAAAGTTGTCTGTGTAGGCCTTATAAAAGCGATACTTGCATCAAGTAAGCCAGAAAGCAGGCATTTGTAAGACATAGTATCACAATTAGTAATAAAAGTGGTTTTGTGAACATTTTCCCCTTTTACCTTGATTTTATTGTAACCCATAATTCCGTCAAGTAAGGGCTTCAACTGTAACTCTACAACCTGTTGCAAAATTATTCTTGTATTAAGGGGGGGAGAAAGATTTCTCATAATAGCTTGACTGAAGGTGTGAAAATGAATGCAGGTTCTAATATGATCATTGGTCTGTGAAGTAGGTACCCAATTTGGAACTCGTTCAGGGTGGATTGAAAAAATAATCCTAGCCCTTAAGAAATCTCTCAACTCCCTTTGAAATGTTGCTTTTAGTGCAGAGTTAACAAGTCCTTATTTTTTCCTAGCTGGTTTCATAGTATGATGAATAAGACCCGGATCAAAACCACGAAGATCCTCATAACACCAAGCAATTTTTTTTTGAAATCCACTGAGTAGCTCGACACACCTCACCTCTTCTTTATCAGAACATTGGACATTTATTTTAACATTCGTTGAAGATTCAAGTGTCCTAATGTCCATGGAGATGGTTTTAACCACCTTCTTTCATAACTCCTCTTCTTTCTGTTCTTCTTTATTGCCTACATCACTCAGTGAAAACAAACTTTCAAGAGGATTCAAGCCCTCATGAATTTTATTTTTTTCTATGGATATAATCTCCTCGGACTTAAGAGGTTCATCTTGAATGAAAGCACAAATGATCTTACTGTTAGGCAGGGCCTGCCAAGATTCTACATTGTCAGGGATATATGGACGATATAGAGATTGAAAAGAACAATCAAGCCTATGAGGCAAAAGTTGCTTATTAGGAGAAGCTGCAAAGACAACTAGCCCACAGCCATTGAACTCAACTCCCTCTTAACATGAGTGATGTTGAAGGATATAAGGTTCGAAATAAGCGCCCAAACAGTTTGGGAGTATCGTTCCATCAACTTGTTGCTAGGAGAGCACATTTTAAGTATCAAGTTCACAACAAGCTCAGAATCTCCAAAAACTGAAAGGTGACCACAACCAAGATTAAGGGCTTTTTAAATGCCTAATCATAAAGCTTCGAACTTAGTGACATTGTTAGTACAAGAAAACTCTAACATGTAAGACAAATTATGAATTCTTCCTGCAGGGGAAACCAAGATAATCCCAGTCCCATTACCTTCATTAGAGTGTGAACCATCAAAGTGTGTATGCCACATATCATCATCTAAATCGATTCTTTCCAAAGGAATATTATCCTCTTCAACAAAGATGGAGTATGTTAGCACTTGGTAAATTTCCTAGAGGTTGAAAATAGAAAAAGTCTACAAAGGTAAATTTATCCAACCACTTTTGAAGCTGGGATCTAGCCCTTCCAACTTCAGAGAGGGATCTCTCTATATGATTTAACTGTGTTTCCAATTTTAGATATTAGGCTAGGTAAAGAAATAGGTAGGTTTTGTTGTCAAAGTGTTTTGAATTGGTTGAGATAGTCTACACATCCATTGGGCTATGGGGTCTGTGTTTAATAAAACATGAAATAAAAACTAGAAACGCAAAGGAAAAACTTTCACAGGGCGAGATAATATAATCACTGAATCTTTTAATAGCTTAAATGATGATGAGCAGAAAAGAGGAGAAAGATACTTTCAACAAAGAAGCAGTTAAGAATTCCTTTATCAAAAACACCAGAAGAAAAACATTAAAATCTTTAGAGTTAGAAACAGGGTATACGAGATAAATCCTACAACATTCGTTACTCTTAAAGATTAGAACTAGAAAACAAGATGATCACAAAGCAAGAAAAACATTCAACTTAGAGAGAAAACATCACCAGCGAATATACGCAAGAATCCTGTAAAAGTGCCTCCTTTTTATTAATGGAAGATCTCTTCAAAAATATTACAGTTTGATAGCGTCAGGGTGTGAATATCAACAACCCTCAATACTTCGAAAGGTGAAGCATTTATAACTCAAATTACAAACGTTCCTGTCATAAATGACCAGGACGTGCCTAATCTATTTTTAGTCTAACTAATTTAACAAA
Organism: Picea engelmannii; assembly: GCA_009831015.1. Classification (NCBI taxonomy): domain Eukaryota; kingdom Viridiplantae; phylum Streptophyta; class Pinopsida; order Pinales; family Pinaceae; genus Picea; species Picea engelmannii. The sequence goes on along the minus strand of ML808521.1, from coordinate 90,279 downwards.
TTTCCTAAATCTAGGAACTGCTTGATGACTTGGTGTAACTGCACGCTGATTTCTGGGTAGGCCATTGATGAAGCCTTTGCACGACCTCATCTGACTGGACAGGTGACTGGACCTGAACAACTCATTTTCTAATCGAGCAGATCGCAAAGCTCTTCCCATCTGAGATGACTAGGCATGTTGACTTTGAGCAGTCTTCGATACACTTCGTCCATTTCTGTATACTTGGCGAATGTAGGCTTGGTGAGGAATATGTATCGAATCTCGTGCTGGGTACTAATGTCCCACTGAAGGGCATTCAAGAATGCTTTGCCAATGATGCTCCCTTGTATGCCATCAAACTTTGAACTGTCCTTAGATACCTTGTCCAATCTCTTCTTGTAATCCGGGAGTGTCATCAGTTTATCATTAATAACCTTCAGACCAGGTAGACCTTTCTTTTGAAGAGCCTCAATCTTATTGAAGAACCTTTGTACCCCCTGGTCCATGACCTGAACCTTTTCTTCCAGCTGAAGCCTTAGTCCTCTCTTGGTCAGAACTCTTTTGACCTCAAGGATGGTCTCGGTTCTATCTTCAATCTTCAACTCTTCCAGCTCTTCCCTGGTCTTAGAATTGAGGAACTTGATGATCTCATTTGCATATGCTACCATGTCTCCCAATTCTACTCTGATCTTCTCAATGGCCTGTTTGCTCCTCTGGACCAACTCATTCTGCTCAAACATGATTTGGATCATGGGCCATATCTCATTTATGGACTTTGTGATGTCTGTCCATACATTCTCTTTGACCTCAGCCAAAGTCTTCCCTGCCACTGTTTGCTTTTGGAGCTGCTGGAGCTACTACTTGATATGCTCTGTTACCTGCTTTTCCTTGGAGAGGCTGGTTTGGAAGGAAGTTTTGAGTTCCTGAAGGTTCTCAACTTCCTTTTTAAGCCTGCTGATCTATGTCTCCTGCAGGTTCATCTTTTCCAAGGATTTAGCGAGGTCGGCTGTATTCTCTTGGGATGTCAATGGAGTTGGGGATGGAACTGCTGTCACTGATGCTGCGCTTGTTCCTGAGATCGGAATGGTGCTCAATGGAATGACCTCCATCGAATTCAGCTGCTCCTTCTCTTTCAATAACCTCTCCATCTCAGCTTCCATTTCTTTGAGCTGGGCATTCTACTCCATGAGCAGCTTGAGCATTTCGTCCTTCTCACCTTCTTTCTCTGCTATCTCCTTCGCCTATGAGTCCTCTGTGGGTGGGAGATTCAGTTGTTTCCTCAAGGAGGCAATGTCAGCATTCTTCTTCTTTATCATCTCCTCTGCTGCTTTGACATTTGAAGGGTCATAGCCGATCTTGAGGACCATCTCCTCCAAAGTTTTGATTCTATTGTCCTTCGCAAAGGACGATATCTTTTCCAGCTTGAGTTGTGTCTGAGCATTGTTCAGTGACACCTGCAATTTTGCTGCAGAAGCGGAAGCATGTGCCAACGTATGGAATACCATTTCACCTGTCTGTTTGTTGAGATCCATGTGATCTGCTGGGTGCACGTCCTTCGTCTGGAATTCGAAGGTGGCCCTCTTGTAGTCCGTGATCACCTTGGGGTCTGGTACCTGCGCCTGGAGGAAGGCCATGTGCATCCTGCCCTTTTCTGTGTCAAATGCAGACAACAGCCTATGCTTCGCAGTCGACGTCTGCTTCCGAAACTGAGCGTAAGTACTGCTGGTAAGGGTCTGGTTCTTTTTCTTGATCAACTCGTACTTCTCAAAAATGCTCAACTTGGGCCCAGTCTTGCCTGGCTGAGTGTCCAATGGGGAGTCTGTAGATTTATTTGGCAATGATGGGGTGATTTCCTTACGAAGGCTCGAATCGAAGGGTGGAATAACGGACTTAGTCACTGTGGTAGGCAGGGTTTCTTTTTCTCCAGTCGGACCGGGAACTGAAATTGTCTTGGGCCTCTTAGTGTGCAACTGGAACTCTTCAGACAATACCTCCATGATAGGCGGAGATAAATCTTGTCAAGGCCTTTTTTCCTTAGGGACCTGTGGCGTGGTCGTCGGTGGCACAGTGGTCGGGGGAACCTGTTGTTCCACTTCCACCAAGGTGTTAGGCACCCACACTGTCTGATTTGCGAATTTCTCAATTTCGGGCTTGGACACATGAACATACAGGATGTTCTTGTTCTTCACCCTCATATCTGAGATGATCCCATAAGGATCATAATGCCATGGGAAGCTCATAAAGAACTTCATTTCTTTCAACATCCTGTCAGCTTTTTCCCCGACGCCCCGACTGTTGCAGATAAAGGAGCCAATCTGCCCCTTGATTCGAAGCTGCTACTTTTTCTTCAATGATACAAAGTGGATATCATCTGAATTCATAATCTACCTTATGTATTCTAAAGAAAAGATTCTGATAGGCAAATATTTGGGCATCTTATACGGCGCCAACTCGCAACCGTATACTCTGATCTCTGTATGATTTTGGTACAGGTACCAATCCCCGATCTTTGTGTTGTCCGAGAGATGCAAGATTCTCTGGACTTCGTCATTTATTCGAGGCTCGGGCCTGCCGCTCAGCATGCTTACCACAGGGTGGTAGAATAGATCGATGAATGCCTTGAAGCTATACTTTGTGGAGTTATGCTTCAGCAAAGAGGTCCACACTGTGACTGCCTGAGGTTTACCATCTGCATCCATCTTCTGCATGGAAAATGCAAACTTATCCACCTGAAAAAGATGAACAAGTAGGCTAATATTGATGAATATCTAAACATGCCTTCCGTGCCGAAACTCACGAATTGTTCGTGAATATTGTCTGCCAAGAAGGTGCTGAAATCAAACTGGGTGGTGGGCTTTTCGTCGGTGGAGAAAATGGATAGAAAACCCAGAATGGGCTCATCTACCCACTGGTCGGAATAATACCCTAGCAAAGCACAAAGGGAAGAAATGACCTGGTTTCCCTTAGTGGAGAACATGGACGACGGGTAAGGGGGATTTGTGAAAGGGAATTGAGCGGAGGTGGGAAGGAAAAGCTCGAATATTTGAGATCTTTGGGGAAAAGTCATCTTTTGATACAACTCTGTAAGGATTTCCAGGTTGAAAGGAGATGCAGAGTCGGCTCGGGGAATTTGCATCATCTGGTCTATGGCTTCGGGTGTGATGAAAAACAGGATGTCTCCTGAAGAGGAGACAATGGCTCTTTGTTCAGGAATATAGTGAGCTTGACATTTAAGCACGAACTCGGGAAAATGGTGGATTTGGGGAAAGAGGTAAAGGGGTAAATTGGACTCGCAGAGTCCAATTTCATCACTCTGGTCCAGGAAAACTTCCCTGAGCTATGACTGGAGGTCTGAGAAATCGAAATCGCATTTGGTATCTGCGATTAATCTGTCTTTGTCGACCAGTGGGATTTTGTCCAGGTCGACAGGAGGCGGGAGAAACAGATTCTCCTCTCCTTCAGCTTGTCTGGGCTTTGGCACCATTTCTGCAACAGTACCTGCAATGAACACAAAGTTAGTGGGGTTGACTGATTGTGGATGAAGGCGACGGGATGTAAAGGAGGAGCAAGCGATGAGTTTCTCTGGTGCGACGAGTGAACAACGAAAGTAGGGGAAAAACGATAGTTTTATTTAAAAATGGGGCCGGTTGGGCGCGGGAGACAGGTCAGCTGGATAACGGATAGGTTATCCAATAATAAATGGACAACAGATCATTTGGGGGTGAGATGGCCAGTGACGGTGGCTGAAAGATACGGACGGGTGACGTGGTGGCTAGGGATTGGAGGTAAAAGTCGTAATAAGGGGCTTGCTATGAGTGAAAGGGGGAAGGGGACTGACAGAAGTTATGAGATGTGACTAACTCGCGAACAAGTGGAACAAGTGGAACAAGTGGAACAAGTGGAAGGTGACGTCCATAAGTGACGGGGGGTCTGTCAGACAACAAATGGTGACGGGACTTCGGGACCAATAGATTTATGCCACATGATACAAGGGACCCGCTAGAGGGAGATTACCATTCCGGACCCCCCCCCCAGTTAAAAGCAGATCATCCAGGGGGGTCCGAAATCCATTCAGGGCTGTTGATCTACGCACCTGTTTCCTAGCCACAGATCTTAGTGCTCTTTTTATTACTCATTCCGGACCCCCCCCCCTCCATTAAAGGCATAACGGACGGGGTGGTCCAAAATCAAATATTGTCCGTTGATTTGAGCGCTCGATCTTAAGCCATCCAGATGAGCGCAAGTCTTATCATTGATTCCTGACCCCCCCCGGTTAAAAGCAGAATGGTTGGGGGGGTCCAGAATGCTCTGTGCACCATCGATCTGGGCGCTGCGATTAGGACAGTCGGTATGTGCAGGGAGAATAAATGGGGAGCGGAGAATACATGCATTAGGAAAAACTTAGGATAAATGCAATTTATGGGTTTTTCCGAAATTTCCAAGTAGACACCACCAAGGGACTTCGACCAAACTATCTTTAAGCATTTGAAACCTGGTGCAACACTTACATCAAGTTGGCTTTATTGAAACGAAGCAATAGTGCCACTAACTTATGTTCTAACCTAGTTTCCTATGACAGTTAACACAGATTAAACTGTTGGGTTAATAAATTACTCTACCCTGGGGCTATCTGACCAGGATTAGACAATCTGGCCAGATTTATTCACTAATCTAACCTAGACATTTTGGCTAAGATTAAACTGTTTATCCAAATTCATTCACTACCCTATCAACATCAAATTTAAAAAGAACTTGGCCATGCTTGAAAGGTATGGACCAAGTCACTGTTATTGCATGGGGCTTTTATTTCAATTCTTTTATGCGCTCTTTTTCTTTCTTTCTTTTTCTTTTTCTTTTCTTTTCTTTTTTCTTTTTCTTTTCAAATTATTTGCAGAATGAAAAATCATTTGTCAACAAAAACACTATAGACAGATAATATCCACAGTCACCAGTTGATTCCTAAAACTTATAGGGTGATAACAATGGCTCCACCTGGGGATGGTACTTGCGTTGTGAAGTGCCAAGAATCCTGGTTCTTGTCATTCTTAAAATTTCTGCCTAGTAGCCTTCATTGGTTTTATTTTCAAAAATGGGAAAAAACAATGATCAACAACTTAGGGCCTTCTCTTCGGGCTTCAACCAACTGACTAATGTTCTTCACTCAGAAAATGCAAGTGAAAAATGAAAATTAAAATGGTATGTACAATGGAGAGTGAAAACTCGAATCTTCTACTGAGGTGGCACATAATGTTTCAACATTCTGCCATTCACAGGTGCTCCTGGCAGATCTGTCCCATCAACATTGTTTAGCAAGAAAGCATTGTTTCCCCTGAAAGCTTGGATCATGTATGGTCCTGTCCACAGGTTGTCAAATTTTCCATGCTTTCCCTTGTCTTCATTTCTGGCATCCCATATCAGCACAAAATCTCCCAGCTCAAAGTCATCCTCCTTGGTTCATTTGTCGAAGATTTTCTTGATGTTTTCTTGGATTACCTGAGTCTTATTGAAAACATCCTCCCTAGACTGCTGCAAATGGATCATCTGGTTGATCCTTCTCTGTGAGTCATTTGGCTCAACTTGTACATCTTGAAGCAACTTCATGACAGGGACTCCTAGAGAAGTGGGGAAAACTGCCTCTGTACCATAGACCAGCTGGTAGGGTGACATACCAATTGACCTTTTGGTGGTCAGTCTGTCAGCCCACAAAGCGAACACCAACTTGTTGTGCCATGATTTCTTGTTTTCCTGCAATGTTTTCTTGATGATATTTACCAATGTTTTGTTTGAGGATTCCGCCAGCCCATTCCCCTTAGGGTAGTAGGCTGTGGAATTCCCCAAACCAATGTGATACTGGTTGCAGAAATCTATGAGTTTCTTCGACCGAAAGGCAACTGCATTATCAGTTATAATATTTCTAGGACAACCAAAGTGAGACAAAATATTATTTTCAAGGAATTTGATAATAACAGAGTCAGTGGCTTACCTGCTTGGTACTGCTTCGATCCATTTGGTAAAATAATTGGTGGCAGTGAGAATCCACATGTGCTGGCTTGGAGACGGGGGGTGTATTTCTCCAATGAAATCGAGTCCCCATTGCTGGAAAGGGGCCTCAACTGAGATCGGTTTCAGAGGTAGAGGAAGGAGTTTCCTTTTGCCTTCAAACAACTGACATTGATGACATGTAGCCACTTTATGATGTACATCAGTGAACAGGGTGGGCCAATAGAATCCAGCTCTGAGTATTTTGTTCGCTGTGACCTTCTAGTTCAGATGGCCACCACATTCTCCTGCATGAAACTCTTGTAACACTTTATCAGCTTCATCTTTCAATAAACAATTTAACAGAATGCCTCCAGGGTCTTTCCAATACAAATTGCCTTCTAGAATACAGAATTTTAAGGCTTTCAACTTTAAAAATCTAGCTTTAGTCTTAGTTAAACCGGGGGGAGCTTGTAAATTTTGCAAAACAAATATAAGGTCTGCGTACCATGGAGAGTTGAGAAATACCTCTCTCACACTTGGAGTCGCCATCTCGCCCTGTTCATTTGCCACATCTAAAAAATTAATGTCAAGAGCTTGGAAGTTAGATTCAACCATTAATTTAGCAAGGCCTTGACCTTCGATTAGTTTCGTGGGCTTAATCTCTATATCGTATTCTAAAATGAAAGCAATCCATTTTCCCCTTCTTCCATCCAGATTGTCCTGTGTCAAAATGTCCTTTACTACTGCATTCGGAACGTAAGCTATTGTGTGGGAATGGAGAATGTAGACCCTAAAATATTTTATAGCTTTCACCAAGGCAAAAGCTTGTTTCTCCATTATCTTGTAATTCAGAGCAGTGTCCCTTAATGCTTTGCTAAAGAAAGCTATGGGCTGTTCATACCCTTCGCTGTTCTTTTGCAGTAACACCGTTGCTATAGTATGTTTGGAAGCGAAAGAAAAGAGATAGAAATCCTTAGTAAAATTAGGACTGATCAAAATAGGTGCTTCTGTGAGTGCTCGTTTGACTTGTTCGAAAGACTGTCCGGACTCAGAGTCCCATTTTATTTTTACGTCTTTTTTGAGCATGTTTGTAATGTTTCTAAGGAGCTCGGCCAGATTGGGAATGAATCGTCGTAGAAAGTTAATTCTCCCGATAAAAGACTGTAGTTCTTCGAGGTTCCTGGGGTGTTCTAATTTTTGTATGGCCTTGATTCTGCTAGGGTTTATTTTGATTCCATCTTTGGAAATGATGTGTCCTAGCAGCTTTCCTTCCTCTAACCCGAAAAGGCTTTTCTTAGGATTTAAAGAAATCCCAAACCTTCTACATTTCTCGAAAACTCGTCTGAGGTGTCGCAGGTGTTCGTCATCGGATCGGGAAAACACAGTTACATCATCCAAATAGACGACAATAAACTTACCCGATTCTTCCACGAAAGCGATATCCATCGGCCTCTAGAAAGTGGCTCCTATGTTCATCGGACCAAAAGGCATTTTCACATACATGAAAGTGCCCCATGGTGTGGTGAAGGCGGTTTTGTCTTGGTCATCCAGGTGAACTAGGACCTGATTGTAACCCGAGAAACCGTCCAGCAGAGAGATTCGACTGGACCCGACCACTCTTTGCAGGATGTGGTCCATTTTCGACAAGTGGTAATTATCCTTTAGGGAGACTTTATTCAGATTTCAGAAATCTATGCAGAGTCTGATTTCCCCAGTTTTCTTACATGTAGGGACCAAATTAGAGACCCATTTGGAAAAACGCAACGGGACTATGATCTTAGCATCGTACATTTTTTTGATTTCCTTCTCTATCAGAGGGATCAACTTGGGATTTATCCTCCTAAGTTTCTACCTAAACGGTTTTTGGTCTTCTTTTATTGGAATCCTGTGTTGTATGATGCTGGTATCATAAGCTTTCAAATCTTCATAGCCCCAGGCAAAGACATCCGAATATTCTTTGAACAACTCAATGTATTTGAGTTTTTTCTCTGGGGGTAATGATTTAGACAGTTTGACTATTCTGGGTTTCTCCTTAGTCCCTATATTACAGTCTTCTACCTCTTGTCCATTGGCTTCGATTTTTGGTTTTTTGGCTACGTCGTTAAAATCAAACAAGTCCTCTAAAGGAACTAGGCCTCTAGCTAAAACATTGCTTTTCAAATGTAAAACATCGGCATCCATTTCGTCGTCACCTAATTCTCTTGAATCTATGCTATTTACACTATCAATTTCAAAATCAGAACTATTCACATTTTCATCTTCGTTCTCTAAATCTATATTTGTACATTCAAAATCGTTTTTGCACTGCAGAAAGTCTTCGATTTGATCGTCATTACCAAACACTTGCCAGTACCTGATATTGTTGGGAACGATTGGTCTGCATTTCACCTCAACAGTGTATGGGAAAGTCGAGTGGAAAGGAATCTTACACGTGGCTGCTGACGTAGCCAACCCGTCTGCCAGAATGTTTTTCCCCCTCGGCATTACCTGCAAGTCAACTTCAGTAAAGCATCTAAGGGCATCAAGAACAACATTCCTATAAGCTCTAAGACGTGGGTGTTTTGCAGCGTACTCACCTTTGATTTGCTTGATTATCAACTCAGAGTCACCTCTTACCATAATCTGTTTAGCACCAACTTTTTTCAAAAGCTTCAGACCGAGCATTAAGGCTTCATACTCAGCAATATTGTTAGTGCATTGGAAATTTAATTTGTAAGAATGGTTTTCAGAATACCTGTTTCTGTGATTATGCAGCCAGACTCCTGCTCCCGCTCCTTCTTTACTCACTGCTCCATCAAAATCCATGCTCCAGAAATCAGTGAGTAACTCTTCAGTTATCTCGTTCTTCATCCTTGCTACCTCAATGATTTCTTGGCCTTCGTCCTGGCTAGATGTATCTTCTGCCAGCTGAGTATCTTATTCTCCCGTGTCACCATCATTGTACAAGATAAAAGAATCCAGATCGGAATGTGCAGAGTAGAGGGGATAGTTGTGCAGTTTTTCTTGGCTACTGACCATGTACTTCATCAATGTTTCTCTGTATAGCCCTCTTTGTTGCCCGAAAACTGGGATAGTGGCATAAGACATATCTAGCTACAAAGTTCCTTTCAACTTAGCCCCCCAAGACCGGGATAGCAACATTCCATACTTCGGCGGGATGTCTGCAACCACCACACCCATTACCATGCTCTTCGCAGGAATCTGAACCAAGGTGATGCATAGGTCCTTGATCAAACCAATACATCTAACTTTATTGGAGTCAAATGAGTGTAAATCCTTGTAAGGTCTGGTGACCTCCAGTCCCAGTTTCTCCATTACTGCTTCAGGCATCAGATTGTGGGAAGCACCCGAATCCAGCATAGCATTATGCAAGATCAGGTCATGTATGTTTAGACTGATGTAAAAAGGAGCGACCTCACCAGTGTCATCTCGACCATCTACTTCAGGTCCGAAAAGAAGCTCGGGTTGATCATCAGTAAGGTTCACAGTGTCAGATGATTTGTTGATCCAATGGTTAAATCCTTCGTGCCTATGTCAGGTTCAATGGTCAATGCTTTAATCAACTGTGAATGATAACCGTCTTTGTTCATCAACTCTGTAAGTGGGATGGGAATTTTTACTTTGGCCAACTCCCCCTCAAGGCTGAAAGGTGTAGGGACTCTACCTTGGCTCATCAATTCTGGTTTGTCCACCATATTCTTTTGCTTAGAAGTGCTTGGTGGATTAATAGGTGAAACCTCGGGCTATGACGACCTTTTCAAAATGGTAAGGTTTTTCTTCATAGGAGCGTTGACAGTGCTCTTCTTAGGAATCTTGTCGGCAGCTGGCTCAGAGGCTTTCTTGGTTTCAACCACCTTCTTCATTTCAATCGTCTTTTTTGGGGAACTCCCTTCTGTCTTTTTACTCCGCAGGTTGTACTGCCGGTGTACCTCCAAAATAGCATTTTTGAATGCCTGCTGTTCTGCATCTTCAGCTTCTTCACTTACTTTTGTTTGATTGAGAAGAAAGAGTTCTTTCTCTTCTTGGGTAAGGAAAATAACTTCGTTGTCGTGAATGCCCATGAGATTTATGTGAGTATCCTCCAGTTCTTCGACTATTTCCTCCCCCTCGTCAGCATAATTTTCTTGTAGAGGAGGTCTGATTTGCTGATCTGGACCCCTTTGCTCTCTTTGATCCCTAGGATCTCTCTGTCTGATTTGAGGAGGGTTTCTCCTAAAGTTTGGGTTCTGAACCTGAGGAGTTGGTGGATTTTCTCTTGGAGGATTTCTGTCCGACACAGTGAGTCTTTCCATCATTCTTTCCACTACTCTAGCCAAAGAATCCAATTTGGAGTTTGAGGTCGATGTGGAAGGCTCTTCTTTAATTGTGACTCTCCTTTCTGACCTTTGATGTGCCCTTTTTGCCAATAAATTGGCCTCCACACTTATAGCACTTTTCTGCATGTCTGTCAGGGTGGTAGAATTTCTTTCCCTTAGTTGGTATGACATATTGGCATCAAAACCATCAGGGAATTTTATCAATGCCATGCCCTGTGGAGGTTTAATTTCAGCTGGAATTTCGTTGTACATGTTATTGAAACAGGTGCAGTAATCTTGTACCGTCTCACCTTGATTTCTTCTTATATTCTCGTATTCTGACAATATTTGGAGAGGGTTTTTCTTTACCTCCCATCTGTCAAGAAAACTCCTTTGGAACGTGACAAGGTCAGGGACTGAGGCGGCAGGTAAATATTTGTACCATTTCTTGACATCACTTGTCAAACTTTGGGCAAACAATCTCATTTAGACGTCAACTTCATCAATTTCTTGCAGGTCAAAATAATCATTCATTTTGTCAACATGTTGTTGGGCGTTTAAAGGTCCTGTTGAATCGAACTGTGGAAGTCTTGTTTGATAGTCTTGGGGCATGGCATGTAGTGGCGCAGCCAACACCAAAGGAGCATATCGAGTTGCCATGATGGGTGGAGGAGGTGGGACGACAACCTGGATGATCGACGAGGATGAGGAGGGGATGGATAGCACTGAGGGGGTGATTTGCAGTTTAGTAGTGGGAGACAGAACTTCGGGGGTTCGGGGATGCAAAACAGTTGGGTCAAAGATGATTCCAGTCACAAAACTATCGGACCTTGTTCTAACCAGGCTTTGCTGTGGAAAGGTATCAAGGTCAGGATTTTGAGAGGTAGCAGGTTTCTCTGGAAAGGAAAGGGACTTATGAAGGGGAATATGACTCACTGAACCTTCAGCCAAGGTCTTTTTCCTGAGTAAATGTTCAGGGTTATCTGTCACTATCGCGAGTTCTGGGTCGGGATGAGATCGAGTGTAAACTTTCTTGGGAGCCAGAATTCTTTTTGGTTTTTATATATATATTTTTTAGTTTTGTGAGTCTGAAAATAATATGTACAAAGTTTAATCAATCTCTAAACATTACTTTCTTCTCAAATTTGAACTTTCTTTTTAGGGAAAAGAAAACGTGAAATTATGAATTTTTAGTTCTGTTCCCCAGTATGGTCGCCACTATGTTAGCACTTGGTAAATTTCCTAGAGGTTGAAAACAGAAGAAGTCTACAAAGGTAACTTTATCCAACCACTTTTGAAGCTGGGATCTAGCCCTTCCAACTTCAGAGAGGGATCTCTCTATATGATTTAGCTATGTTTCCAATTTTAGATATTAGGCTAGGTAAAGAAATAGGTAGGTTTTGTTGTCAAAGTGTTTTGAATTGGTTGAGACAGTCTACACATCCATTGGGCTATGGGGTCTATGTTTAATAAAACATGAAATACAAAACAGAAACGCAAAGGAAAAACTTTCACAGGGCGAGATAATATAATCACTGGATCTTTTAATAGCTTAAATGATGATGAGCAAAAAAGACGAGAAAGATACTTTCAACAAAGAAGCAGTTAAGAATTCCTTTATCAAAAACACCAGAAGAAAAACATTAAAATCTTTAGAGTCAGAAACAAGGTATACGAGATAAATCCTGCAACATTCGTTACTCTTAAAGATTAGAACTAGAAAACAAGATGATCACAAAGCAAGAACAACATTCAACTTAGAGAGAAAACATCACCAGCGAATATACACAAGAATCTTGTAAAAGTGCCTCCTTTTTATTAATGGAAGATCTCTTCAAAGATATTACAGTCTCATAGCGTCAGGGTGTGAAGATCAACAACCATCAATACTTCGAAAGGTGAATCATTTATAACTCAAATTACAAACGTTCCCGTCATAAATGACCAGGACGTGCTAAATCTATTTTTAGTCTAACTAATTTAACAAATTTCCTAAATCTAGGAACTGCTTGATGACTTGGTGTAACTGCACGCTGATTTCTGGGTAGGCCATTGATGAAGCCTTTGTACGACCTCATCTGACTGGACAGGTGACTGGACCTGGACATCTCATTTGCTAATCGAGTAGATCGCAGAGCTCTTCCCATCTGAGATGACTAGGCACGTTGACTTTGAGCAGTCTTCGATACACTTCGTCCATTTCTATATACTTGGCGAATGTAGGCTTGGTGAGGAATATGTATCGAATCTCGTGCTGGATACTAATGTCCCACTGGAGGGCATCCATGAATTTTTTGCTGGTGATGCTCCCTTGTATGCCAACAAACTTTGAACTGTCCTTAGACACCTCGGCCAATCTCTTCTTGTAATCCGGGAGTGTCATCAGTTTATCATTAATAACCTTCAGACCAGGTAGACCTTTCTTTTGGAGAGCCTCAATCTTATTGAAGAACCTTTGTACCCCCTGGTCCATGACCTGAACCTTTTCTTCCAGCTGAAGCATTAGTCCTCTCTTGGTCAGAACTCTTTTGACCTCAAGGATGGTCTCGGTTCTGTCTTCAATCTTCAGCTCTTCCAGCTCTTCCTTGGTCTTAGAATTGAGGAACTTGATGATCTTATTTGCCTGTGCTGACATGTCTCCCAATTATACTCTGATCTTCTCAATGGCCTGTTTTCTCCTCTGGACCAACTCATTCTTCTCAAACATGATTTGGATCATGGGCCATATCTCATTTATGGACTTTGTGATGTCTGTCCATACATTCTCTTTGACCTCAACCAAAGTCTTCCCTGCCACTGTTTGCTTTTGGAGCTGCTAGAGCTCCTACTTGAGATGCTCTGTTACCTGCTTTTCCTTAGAGAGGCTGGTCTGGAAGGAAGTTTTGAGTTCCTGAAGGTTCTCAACTTCCTTTTTAAGCCTGCTGATCTTTGTCTCCTGCAGGTTCATCTTTTCCAAGGATTTAGCCAGGTCGGCTGTATTCTCTTGGGATGTCAATGGAGTTGCAGATGGAACTGCTGTCATTGATGCTGCGCTTGCTCCTGAGATCGGAATGACGCTCAATGGAATGAAATCCATCGGCTTCAACTGCTCCTTCACTTTCAATAACCTCTCCATCTCAGCTTCCATTTCTTTGAGCTGGGCATTCTGCTCCATGAGAAGCTTGAGCATTTCATCTTTCTCGCCTTCTTTCTCTGCTATCTCCTTCGCCTGTGAGTCCTCTGTGGGTGGGAGCTTCAGTTGTCTCCTCAAGGAGGCAATGTCAACATTCTTCTTCTTTATCATCTCCTCTGCTGCTTTGACATTTGAAGGGTCATAGCCGATCTTGAGGACCAGCTCCTCCAAATTTTTGATTCTATTGTCCTTCGCAAAGGACGATATCTTCTCCAGCTTGAGTTGTGTCTAAGCATTGTTCAATGACACCTGCAATTTTTCAGCAGAAGCGGAAGCATGCACCAATGTATGGAATACCATTTCACCTGTCTGTTTCTGCAGATCCATCTGATCTGCTGGGTGCACGTCCTTCGTCTGGAATTCGAAGGTGGCCCTCTTGTAATCCGTGATCACCTTGGGGTCTGGTACCTGCGCCTGGAGGAAGGCCATGTGCATCCTGCCCTTTTCTGTGTCAAATGCAGACAACTGCCTATGCTGCACAGTCGACGTCTGCTTCCGAAACTGAGCGTAAGCACTGCTAGTAAGGGTTTGGTTCTTTTTCTTGATCATCTCGTACTTCTCGAAAATGCTCAACTTGGGCCCAGTCTTGTCTGGCTGAGTGTCCAATGGGGAGTCTGTGGATTTCTTCGATAATGTTGGGGTGATTTCCTTATGAAGGCTTGAACCGAAGGGCGGAATAATGGACTTAGTCACTATGGTAGGCAGTGTTTCTTTTTCTCCAGTCGAACCAGGAACTGAAATTGTCTTGGGTCTCTTAGTGTGCAATTGGAACTCTTCGGACGATACCTCCATGACAGGCGGAGATAAATATTGTCGAGGCCTTTTTTCCTTAGGGACCTGTGGCGTTGTCGTCGGTGGCACAGTGGTCGGGGGAACCTGCTGTTCCACTTCGACCAAGGTGTTAGGCACCCACACTGTCTGATTTGCGAAGTTCTCAATTTCGGGCTTGGACACATGAACACACGGGATGTTCTTGTTCTTCACCCTCATATCTTAGATGATCCCATAAGGATCATAGTGCCATGGGAAGCTCATAAAGAACTTCATTTCTTTCAACATCCTATCAGCTTCTTCCCCGGCGCCCCGACTGTTGCAGATAAAGGAGCCAATCTGCCCCTTGATTCGAAGCTACTTCTTTTTCTTTAATGATACAAAGTGGATATCATCTGAATTCAGAATATGCCTTATGTATTCTAAAGCAAAGATTCTGACAGGCAAATATTTGGGTAGTTTATACGGCGCCAACTCGCAACCATATACTCTAATCTCGGTATGATTTTGGTACAGGTACCAATCCTCGGTCTTTGTGTTGTCCGAGAGATGCAGGATTCTCTGGACTTCGTCATTTATTCGAGGCTCGGGCCTGTCGCTCAGCATGCTTACCACAGGGTGGTAGAATAGATCGATCAACACCTTGAAGCTATACTCTGTGGAGTTATGCTTCAACAAAGAGGTCCACACTGTGACTGCCTGAGGTTTACCATCTGCATCCATCTTCTGCATGGAAAATGCAAACTTATCCACCTGGAAAAAGACGAACAAGTAGGCTAATATTGATGAATATCTGAACATGCCTTTCGTGCCAAAATTCACGAATTGTTCGTGAATATTGTCTGCCAAGAAGGTGCTGAAATCAAACTGGGTGGTGGGATTTTCGTCGGTGGAGAAAATGGATAGAAAACCCAGAATGGGCTCATCTACCCATTGGTCGGAATAATACCCTAGAAAAGCACAAAGGGAAGAAATGACCTGGTTTCCCTTAGTGGAGAACATGGACGACGGGTAAGGGGGATTTGTGGAAGGGAATTGAGCATAGGTGGGAAGGAAAAGCTCGAATATTTGAGCTCTTTGGGGAAAATTCATCTTCTGATACAACTCTGTAAGGATTTCCAGGTTGAAAGGATACGCAGAGTCGGCTCGGGGAATTTGCATCATCTGGTCTATGGCTTTGGGCGTGATGAGGAACAGGATGTCTCCTGAAGAGGAGACAACGGCTCTTTGTTCAGGAATATAGTGAGCTTGACATTTAAGCGAGAACTCGGGAAAATGGTGGATCTGGGGAAAGAGGTAAAGGGGTAAATTGGACTCCTAGAGTCCAATTTCATCACTCTGGTCCAGAAACTTCCCTGAGCCATGACTGGAGGTCTGAGAAATCGAAATCGCATTTGGTATCTGCGATTAATCTGTCTTTGTCGACCAGTGGGATTTTGTCCAGGTCGACAGGAGGCAGGAGAAACAAATTCTCCTCTCCTTTAGCTTGTCTGGGCTTTGGCGCCATTTCTGCAACAATACCTGCATTAAACACAAAGTTAGTGGGGTTGACTGACTATGGATGAAGGCGACGGGATGCAACGTAGGAGGAAGTGATGAGTTTCTCTGGTGTGATGAGTGAACAACGAAATTAGGGGAAAAACGGTAGTTTTATTTAAAAATGGGGTCAGTTGGGCACGGGAGACAGGTCAGCTGGATAATGGATAGGTTATCCAATACTAAATGGACAATGGGTCATTTGGGGGTGATATGGCCAGTGACGGTGGCTGAAAGATACGGACGGGTGACGTGGTGGCTAGGGATTGGTGGTAAAAGTCGTAATAAGGGGCTTGCCATGAGTGAAAGGGGGGAGGGTACTGACAAAAGTTATGAGATGTGACTAACTCGGGAACAAGTGGAACAAGTGGAACAAGTGGAAGGTGACGTCCATAAGTGACGGGGGGTCTGTCAGACATCAAATGGTGACGTGACTTCGGGACCAATATATTTATGCCACATGATACAATGGACCCGCCAGAGGGAGATTACCATTCCAGACCCCCCCCCCCCCTCAGTTAAAAGTAGATCATCCAGGGGGGTCCTAAATCCATTCAGGGTCGTTGATCTATGCACCTGTTTCCTGGCCGTAGATCTTAGCGTGCCTTTTATGACTCATCCCGGATCCTCGCCCTCCATTAAAGGCAGAACGGATGGGGGGGTCCGGAATCAAATATTGTCCGTTGATTTGAGCGCTTGATCTTAGGCCGTCCAGATGAGCGCAAGTCTTATCATTGATTCTGGACCCCCCCTGGTTAAAAGCAGAACGGTCGGGGGGGTCCGGAATGCTCTGTGCACCGTCGATCTGGGCGCCATGATTAGGACCGTCGGTATGTGCGAGGAGAATAAATGGGGAGCAGAGAATACATGCGTTAGGAAAAACTTAGGATAAATGCAATTTATGGATTTTTCCCAAATTTCCAAGTAGACACCACCAAGGGACTTCGACCAAACTATCTTTAAGCATTTGAAACCTGGTGCAACACTTACATCAAGATGGCTTTATTGAAACGAAGCAACAGTGCCACTAACTTATGTTCTAACCTAGTTTCCTATGACAGTTAACCCAGATTAAACTGTTGGGTTAAGAAATTACTCTACCCTGGGGCTATCTGACCAGGATTAGACAGTTTGGCCAGATTTATTCACTAATCTAACCTAGACATTTTGGCTAAGATTAAACTGTTTATCCAAATTCATTCACTACCCTATCAACATCAAATTTAAAAAGAACTTGGCCATGCTTGAAAGGTATGGACCAAGTTACTGTTATTGCATGGGGCTTTTATTTCAATTCTTTTATGCCCTCTTTTTCTTTCTTTCTTTTTCTTTTTTTTCTTTTCTTTTCTTTTTCTTTTTCTTTTATTTTCTTTTTTCTTTTTCTTTTCAAATTATTTGCAGAATCAAAAATCATTTGTCAACAAAAACACTAGAGACAGATAATATCCACAGTCACCAGTTGATTCCTATAACTTATAGGGTGATAACAGAGTACACTCCTAGGTCCTTTTTGATATAGTTTACGCTAGATTGTGGAACACTCTCTATGTAGGGTGAAATTATTCCCTCTCTAAGGACTATAATGTTCTTACCATTATGAGGAATGGATAAATGTGTCCTGTCGAGTGAGAGGTATCCACTTGTTAAGGCTTGCCAATCCCTTCCCATGATAATTGAGTAATTGCTTATAGGCACATCAATTACCTTAATGATGAGGGTTGTTCTTATCTTAGGATGAGCGCATAAAACCAAGGTCACATCCTTAATCTCGCCTATTGTTGTTTTTTGTAGACTATTATAGGAGAGCATGCTTCTGGCGTTTTCATTTGTGCAAGACAATCCTAGCTCTTCCATAATGATCTTCGACATCACACTTGGGCCCAAACCACCATCAATGAGGCAACAATGGACAATCTTATCCATAATATTTACAGAAATATAAAAGGGGGATTTTTAATAGGGTATCTAAAGTTATGTACACCTACTTTATTTACAGAATAATCCTCTTCATTTACCTCTTCGGAAAGATTGGCTACAACGAAAGATTTTCCTTCCATGAATTGTTTCAGATGCATCTGTTGTTCAGTGACGACAACCATGTCTAGAAGGGTTGCATCTGCTTTGATGTTGGACAACTAATTCAAGATATTGTATTTGGAAGAGGGGAGAGGAGGAGTGATTCCTTGACTCTCAGGAACCTTAGGAACCTGGAGAGTAGCAGCGGTTGAGGATGAGCTCGGGCCAAAAGAACTGCGGGGAGGATCAAATTTTCCCTTGGGAGCATAGGATTGTTCCTAGTATCGATGACCATGACATCCTTTGGCTCTGCAAAATCTAGGACAACGATGGTAGCTTCTGGTATTTTACCAAAGATCTTATCTCTGAGACTCTTCTTTACCTCACACGTCGTTTCTTCATGGTGTTCCTCACAAAATTTACACCAACTCTGAGGCAAGATAACCTTAGGTTGAATATTATTTTCAACCAGATTCCTAAATAGGGGTGCAGAAGAGGAAGAAGCTCCAGGGGTGAGGGGGGAGGCAGTTCATTTTCACTCATACACTATCATATGATTATTCATGTCTTGTACTAGCTGTAAGAGGGCGAACATGTCTGTTTGTCTAACCGATTCTCCCTGGGAAAGACCTGTTCTTTCAAGTTGTTCTTCATACTCTGAGCAAGTATGCAGAGAAGAATCGAGATTATCAATGGATTTTTCCTCAAGCCTATGATGGTAGGGGGAAGGCAACACATTGTAGTAATGCATGAAAGTGGTTCGTTCTGGGGCAGATGAGTTCGGGGATTTGATTATATAACTTGGTGAAACGCAAGTTGAAGGACTTGATGATCTCACCATCCTTATAGGTGACGTTATTATACTCCCTTAACTTCTCGGTTGGGATTTTGGATTTCCCATAAGTGGATCTGAACCAATATATTAACTCCTCCCAAGTAGACAGAATCTTAGGAGGAAGGTCAAAGAAGTTGGTCGTAGCCTTTCCTTCCAAGGAATTGATGAATAAGTGCATACAAGTATCATTGTCGTTGGCCCCTATGTTATGAAAAGCATTAGAAAATGCCACCAGGTGTTTGTTTGTACTGACAGTGTTATTTCTTGAAAACCTAGGAAGGTGCTCTTTAAATTTTGCAAGTGGACAAGTAGCAGGTGTTAGGTTAAAAGGAGAGGACACATCCCATGGTGTGGTTGTGGCATTTTCTTCGAACTGAAAAAGCCCATAATTTTTAATGACTTTGGTGGGATTTGTGGTAGATTGAACAGGGATATGGTGGCTATATAAGCTACCAATCACTGTTGATGATGAAGTCTGAGAAGATGAAGCACTTCCAGTGCCACTGGAACCACCACTAGATGCCATCTTGTGGATGATAGATGAGGGAAAGAAAGACGAACTGGATGAATCAGATAAAGTTCTCCATAGAGCACTTTGTTTGGTAGATAACACAACATTTCTTCTTCCTATTTCAATAATAGGATTGGTTTCAGGTGACAAGCCTATTCTTCTTCTAGAAGTGCGAGAATCTAAGGACATGAAAGGAAAGCCAAAACTTGAAGAAACAAAAAGGTCAATGCTGGTTTCTAGTCTGTTTTCGTCTAGCTTCCAATTTCTCTTGAGCACTAATATCTCATTCAATTTCTTCCAAAGAATGGTTCAGATCAGGATGGGTGTTGGTAGTGTCTAAGATGGTGTTAAACAGATTCAAAGCAATGCTGGTCTGATCTTGAAGATCGGGCTCAATATTGGGCTGCCTTTCAACAGGAACAGTCAAAGAATCAATATCAGAAAAGAAAGATGTATCGATAAAAATCGAGTATAAAAATTAACCAGAGAGATATCGAAGATCTCCCCAGTATGGTCGCCAAATAAATGTTGAGGAAAATATATGAAATGATCTTACTCAAGCACTTTCAGATTTTTCTTGGCTAAAGAAAAATAGACGAGAATCTCACCCTATGTTTATAGACAACAAAAATAACATCCTAACTCACAAGTATTAATTACCAGTGTTTAGGATAGTCTTTTATCAATAAAAAGCTGGCTGGAAATTTACTTTTTATGTAATTTTATAGATATAATAGTCATTGAAATAAATGTAAAGACAGAAGTAAAGACACCAAGATGATAATCAAGAGAGATGAGACATAAAGCAATCCTTTATTTCATTCCAATTCACCCAAGAGTCAGTTTCTTTACAAAATCTCATACATAAATTTTTGACCAAAGTCAAACTTAGACATCCCCGATGAAACATACAAAAGGACCTCTGACAAAAAACCAAAAATGAACTCTAAAGATGGATTAGTTTTCCATAGATTGCTGCCCACTTGACTTTGCACAATAGCCTTTGTGAGTCATGAAAACTAATTCACAAACAGACAAGGCTACATAGACTATCAAAGATAGATCAACACCTTTGAAAAACAAGTGTCTGAATGATGTAATTCAGCCCTGAATATTGTTGTCTACAATAAGACCCTGCTATGATAAAAGATAATTAGGCTTGTGATGAATAAATGAATGAATGAAAACTGAACTATCTCAACATAAACTCAAAGAGCAAACCTTAGTATGCTTTTGCTTTTGTCCTCCTCTTGTTCCTCCCTTTCCTTTTTCCTTTAAGCAAATCAGAATTAGTTGAGGTAGTTGAACCACCTCATTAGTTAAGTTAACTAAAGATTCAACCAAATTTTTAGTTAAGGGGGAAAAGTAATCATCATAATAAGGGTTATAAATAAATAATAACTAGTAGGTGGGACCCCTTGTGACTCCCTTTAGCTCATAACAATCATAACATAACTAGTTAGTTAAGAAAAACACACCTCCTTGTGGCTCCCATCATTATATTCACATTTGACAATTTAGCTCATGATATTTGAAATTATTTTCAAAAAAGGCATTACTCATATATCCAAAAATAAAACATGTTGTCCAAAAATTCCTGAAGTCAACTGTCATCAACAATAGATAAAATAAAAACTCAAAAACCATATTTCCCACTCTAAGATGCAATCTTTCCTTGATAGCGCTTGTCACCCTTTGATTTTCCTGAATTTTCCTTTGGCTGCACTGAGCCTCTAGGCCTAATCTCACTGATCACGTGGGAACAATCGTCCCTCAAATGCATCCGGGAAGACACAGATTTGTCAGAGCCATTGGAGGGTGAGGAAGAGGCAACAATGGCCTTTCCTTTGTCAAGGGCATGGTGGGCCTCGGTTTTCAACCTTTTGCTAGCATGAGAGGACTGCACTGGTGAGTGGGGGGCAGTTTGGACAATGGGGTTAATGGGCAGAGGAGAAGGTAGGGATAAATTAGGCCAGCCACGATGTTGGGAGACTGTTGGGTGGACAATCTCTTTCCATCCATCATTTTCAGGAACCTTGGGTTGTAATGAGACGTGAGGAGGCACATGGATACCAGGGGCTTGCGGGACTTGGAAAGGAGGCCTTTCAGGCCTAGTTTGGACCACTCCTTTCCCAATCCAATTGAAAAATCCAGCCTGAAACAACTGTCCAAGCTCTTGTGAGACAACATCAAAATGTATAGAGAACCTTGGCCTTCTTGGGCCTGTGTTCCTATTACCTCTCCATTTGTTTCCTCAGCCATGGCTACCTCGGCTGAAAAAACTCATTCCTGTATGCATGATTGATTAACAAATAGTCTTTTAAATAACCATACATGACAAATTTTAAATATATAAAATATATTTGGCTCAACAATGCATCAGACTCATGCAATCCAATCCATACAAATTGTTTTACTATTTATCAATGAGCAGGGGGTGAATAAAGGGTCTTGGGATATGTGAGGGGTTTGTATTGAATGAAACATGATATGATGAGGGGGAAAAATGGTTACTACTCAAATACAAAAACAATCAACTACAAACCAAAGAAAACATCACTGTAATTCAACCAAGACACTGCTACTGTCAACTACTTCATCACATAATTTTTCTTGACTGTAATCAATTTTAGAACAGGGAGTGAAAAATGAATGTGTGAAGGCGATGGGGTTGTAATTAGTGAAAAGTGAAATAATGGTGGGGAATGAGAGCGGGTACTATTCATAAAATAAATTAAGCAATCCATATAACCATTCCGAAAAAGGAAATACACCAACCAAATGACCATTGTGATCCAATAACAACTACTGTGTATTAACTAGTTCATTGTTTATAACCAAATATTTACACAGTGCCAATCAATCAAAACAGTAAGCATTCCACATCAATCTGTAGGGGAGATATGTTTTCTCCCATTTATCCATAAGCAATTTCCAAATAAATACACAATCAATTACTTTCACTTTGCTCATCAAATGCGGGCATAAAAATCATGCTCGATTCTGTCTCTACATTTATTTAATAATTAAACTGCACTGTGGTCATACTGTCACAACACTCATGCCTATCACTGTGCATGGCATTCATTTAACATACCCAATGGATAGTCAACACAATGATCCATATTCATTTTCAAAGATCTTGGCTTGTCATTTAGATACCCAGATAACCAATCACCAATTCAACTCACACTAAATTGGGAAATATACAACCATTCGACAAAACGCAATTTCATTTCTATGACTACACAGGTCCATTTTTTTCTTTGATTCTAAACATTTAAAATGCTGGATTATTCATCCAAAACAACGAGGCAACAAAGCATATCTAACTTCATAATACAAATAATCGAATTGCAACAAGGCCATGTTTAAAACTTTGTGACTATCTCTGAGTGAACGACCCCAAATTTCCATATCATACGCAGTGGGCAGCCACCCAAAACACCATGATGCAACATTCCCATTTTACAATTCTAAACACACAGTCAGAGTATTAACTCAACCCATCATGCCGAGCTATTAATCTAATACAGTATTGCTTCAAATTAATCAAACTGCAATCAACCATGTTGTGTATAACTCGGGCTCATCCCTAATGATGCAATCAAATAACCATAACACATACAGGTGATGGAATTGCTACAGTAATCTTGGTTGCAATAACCATTTGCCCCCTCAAAAAAACTCATAGTTACTATGACCATTTATTCGTGGTGTAGGAACACCACACATACAAATGCATTATGCACGAACATCATTAAATAATTGTAACCAATGCCGAGTTTAACATCCAAATAATCTTTAGTGCAAAAAGACAGTGACTGTGTATCAACCAATTCAATGTTGAGCCTATTACTTGGACTGTCGTAATAATCAACAACTGACCTATCATTCTATGGAAACCACACATGCCCATACATCGACATGAAGCGAGGCTGTGACTTTCTCAATTAAAACAATACTGGGTTATCAAACACAAGAGAGCAACTATGTATTTTATCTGTCCAATTAACCATGCAAGGTTTATCCATTGTAATAACAAAGGCAATGACTAGATACCAAAACCAACACAATTGTCACATAACCAATTGGGGGAGCCTGTACTCTTTTGTCGACAATACACAACCATCCATAATAACCAATAGTAAACCCGACAGGCCACAAAGGTCTTCTCTAACAACCCTCAGACTTGAGGAGTTAAGGGTTTGGTCTGTGGCCAACACAGGGAAAGCTAGAGCCAACTCCTTTCAATGGTGGAAACCTCCAAGACCAACGACACATACACATAGAACCTCACAAATTACTTCGTGGACAGGGTGATGAAACCTGTGATAGAAGAGGCTATGGTATAGGAGTGAGGCTCTAATTTGGCCTGGTAATGATACTTAACACATGCATGGTATAACCCTCATGGATCTCCAGTCAAACAACCACAACGCTAAGGTGAAGACAATGCCGATAAATAACAAAATAACCCACTACACGACCCTTAGTGGTGAAAACAAACCAATGCCCAAGTGAACAATGCATGGTGACACAAGCTTTTCCAACCATTAAACCCCATAAAAGCCAAAGACTTGATATAACGATACAAAGCGTGAGGACAACTAGCCACCCAAAACTAAACAAAACCCTCCAACCAAACCAGCAAGGATGACAAAGAGCCTTTATAGCTATTAACACTCAGGATGACCAATAACGTTGTGACTCCAAATATTAGTGCAGAGAAAACCATCAACGCTTCATTAAAAAATCACAATTTCACATAGTTGCAATACTTAAAGGAAGCACAAACCAATACACCTGAGCCAATATCCATTTCATAACCAGAGCAGACTCATGAATGGCCAAAAAAATACATACCTGTAATCAACATACCTTAAAGCGTGAGTTGGCCAAGCGGTTCCCCTCTGCTTGAAAGTCGAAGCCTAACCATAACAAAACCCAGTTGAACAATAGCCCGACTATGGTGACGGTTGGTGGAAGGAGTAGGGGTGACATGCAGTAAATGCACGTCACCTCCACACTCAAGCTTAATTAATTTCTTAGTACACGCCAACCATTAACCCAACAAATCATCGAATTTGAACCGTGGATCGAAAAAACAACCCTTAATTGCCAAGAGCGCCACCCACATCACATATTACCATTTCCAACTATACAGTAATGCATGCCAACTATGTTTCTATATAACTTCAATAAATCACATGGCTATCATATGTTAGCTAGGATTTACCACGATCCTTTTAATGCATATAATATAGCATGTTAGTATAGAATAGTTTCTTCCCTTTGCATTTTTGTTCCCATTGCTTAATCTTCTTTTAATTTTTCCTTTATTTGTTGTTACTAACATATATCTGGTGCAGGTTTCATGAGTAATAGTTCTAACAACAGACAGTAATGGTAACCATGAATAACATAGGTCGTTGTAACATAAAACTTGAGCCCGGAGCAGCAAAAAACACACATAATATGCCTGATCCATCATCTAATAAAAACAAGATGTCATCAACCATGTAAGCAGTGTCGAACAATAGCATAACATTAAATAAGAACCAGGCCTGATCTCCAATCTACAAGGGGGTCCCACCTACTAGTATTATTTATCTTTATAATAATAGGCTTTAGCAACACTTTGCGGGCAAAAACTTTGTTACGATTTTTAATCGTCAACACATCCCCTTCTAGATCCTTCCTCCAAACCTTCTAGAATTTTCTCATTTTTTGACTAAATCAATCTTCTAGAACTTTGCCCTCTTTGACTAAATAAAATATAGCCCTTATTTTCCCTCCAATTCTCTCTTTAGGATTAAAAGTCATGTTAATAATAATTAAGTAACTTATTAATCTAAAGTTACTTTACTTTCCGTAATGTCACTTTAATAATATAATATCTCCTAACTAAGTGACATTAAATGATCCCTTTTTTACTCATTTTTCTCCACTAACAAGCCATGTGAGTCCCTTCTACTACAAAACCAGGGAACTAAAAAATGTGGACAAGACATATATAGTGTTACAAGTTTGAATACAACATGCATGGTCAGAAGGTTACAATTTTTTTTTTGTCAATTCTTCATAGGGTTCTTGTGGGTCAAGAAGAAGTGCAACTTGAGATCTCTCTAGAATGCATTTTAAGTAAAATGACAATGTTGGTTCTGGTGTTTTATGTGAAGCTCATTTGACTGAACTATTTTGGTAATATATCTTGGGATATACTATATAGAAATACAACTCTACAAGATTGTTTATGTGCCCAAGATAAATGACACTTTGTTTATTACTTTGTTGCCATATCAATACTATATGGAAAAAAAAATTGAGATCTGTTGTAACAATATAAAATTTAGGCTAGTTTAGAGTGTGATTTCACCAACTTGCAGATTGAGACAGATCAAGAAGAGTGTTATGATGTCATAGCAGTCTTGAGATCTGCAGTTTTGTTGTATCTTGTTGGCATTCATTTGGTCTAAAGTGCCCATTTTTTGTTTTAGAGCACACAACATCAATTATTTTCTTATATGATAAAAATTGTTTTTAGAAGAATGAACTTTCCTCCATCGACTAGACACATTGCATTCCTGATCATGTTTCATGCATGTCCTAAGGATTGGATGGTAAACAAATTGCATGCCTAATATCTATGACATCACAGAAGGTAGGAGCATTCACTTGTTGTGGGGTCATTTAAGTTGATAAAACTAAAGATACTCACGTAGATAAAGTTGATGTTGGCCTCCAGATTTCCAAAGTACCCTACTTTTCTTGATCTACTTGTCCAATTGTGATCCATATTATGGATATTTTTTAGTCAAGAGGTGATTTAGATTAGAATGACAAGTATGAACTATAAATTTACTTTCTTTTAAATAATTGCTAGATTTTCCAGTGGCATGTTTTATAGAAAATGAATCTGTCATGTAGTTTGTGTGTTGAGTTATCTTTCTTGAAGGTGCTTTTGGAACATCAAAAATAGAATATTGGTTAAAAATTCTTAAATTTGAATATTATTCTATCAACAAGCTACCAAAGACTAATGTTCCTTTTTCAACAATTTCCATTGCAATATTGGAAATTGGTTTCAAATAATAACACCCCTGTTTTCCCCATCTTGTAATTAATCATTAATTATGATCACCATGCTATGGCATGGAAACAATGTAAATGTATTATTGTTTATATTTCCAATAACTGACTATGGGGTGAAACCTCGAATTACTGGCAATGATATCACTAGAGGAGGGTTTGGATGGGAAGACAGAAAATTGTCAGCTCGAAGTACCACATAGGGCAGTTTTTCCTGCAGGCCCAGACTAACTCGAGTTTCCTTTTGACAGAAAAAACATGACAAGTCCATAACCTTCCTGAGGAAGATAAGGGCATGAAAGAATACACATGATGGTAGACAAGAAGGAGACACACTGGGAGGGGAATGCATGACCCATATATGCATAACAAAAGAGGAAGAGATTGTGAGGCTCTCCAACTGAGAGGAAGAACTAAAAGCTTGATAAGTTGTTTTGGTTATTGGAGAGAACAAGAGAGAAATCTCAGAGAATTTGCAGAGAACGAGAACCGAGAATAAATTCATGAGCTTGATGCTGAGGGAGCATATGATCAACCTTGCAGAGGCTGAGAGAGAGAGAGAGTTTACGAGAAACTGCAAAAGTTCCCTAGTGGTATCATGGTTTGGCACGGGGGTGGCCAAAGTGCTAAGAGTGAATGCCTTTGAGCCTATGGTTGTATGGAGAGGCGAACTCCCACAGTCAGTTGGTTGGTGATCGACTGTAATAGATAAGTATTTCATTTACCCTATGCACTTGGATTGAAATGCATGATTTTAATGTCTATAATTGTGATTAATGTGCTTCACATGAAATTAATGGTTATAATACTTAGTGACCTTCTGTAAGATGTTGCATTCAAATGGGTGTAAGGTGACAAGCTTGGCCGCTGGGCTAGTTTGAAAATACCTCCCCCTGTTTTAGAACTTAAGTTCTATGAATTAGAGGGCCCTCCCTTCAAACCAGTTGTCCAAGTGACCGTGGGCTCATGCCCATGGCCTTATTTTGAATCTTGGCTAAGAGTTAAAGGGTGTAGCCTCTGGAGCTTGATAAAGTTCCATAGGACCAGGTCCATGGAACCCTTCACTACACTAAAAAAGGAGCTCAATTTTTTGAGACTCCGGGGTGAATGAAAAATGCATGTCTAAATGCATCGAAGGCGACATGTAGTACCGATAACTTGATGAATGACCAATGGTTGGTGGTCAGTTACCCTTAATCATGGGATTTATCCCCTTGCTAAACCCCAATCATCTTCTCAGTCACTTAGTGATGCGAGCTGTATATCTGAGGGTATTCGGGGTCTCCCCTGACCTATGGATCGATGTCGTGGTCAGTCTAGCGTTGACCACTTCGAGAGAACATAGGTGTTATAACACCAAAACCCTCGAATGTCGTAGTTGTGAAGTATTGTGGGTCGTCTATCTTCGGATCCTTCAAGATCCCTCTCAGCCATCTGATTGTGGGGATGTGGGTATAACATTGGGAGGATGTGGGGGTCCACATGTCGAGCGATGATGATGCCATGTGTGGCGTATTTGTGGCATAACAAAGATATGTCGATGACCTAAGGGATGTGCCACGTATCTTGCCAACCGGTTTCAAGTTGATATGTGTCCCTCTAGGAGTGGCCTAATACTGAGACCAAGGGACCCTTGAGTTAGAGTTGTGAGCCATGGATCTAGGGACTCCATTGAGAACCCCTCCCAACCGTCTGATCCACCAGTGGAAGGATTCACATGTAGCACTTCGACGAAGTCCTTCTCCGCCAGAAAAGGAGTATTAAGTGGGTAGAACCCCCGAATGTCTAACACGTGAAGTAACGTGAGCCATCGATATGAGGGAAATCAAGATCTACCATGACCATTAGATCTAGACCACGATCAACCCAACGTTGACCACTATGGGAGAAGAGAGGAAGTTACATGGTGGATTCCATGAACGATGAATTTACGAAGTAATGAAGGTCATAGATCTTTGGATCTATGGGGACACACCTCGACCATGAGATATAAGGGGTGTTGGAAGGCTGTCAGTCCTGAGTGATGTGGCACACTGACATCACCCAGGGTGATGTGGACCCACGTTCGATGTGCTATGTGTCACCTTGATTCGTGCTTTTCGTAGACCCTATGTGCCCATTAGAACGTGACACATGTCACCCATTGATGGGGCCATGTGTCATCTTTGCCTTACCGCGTGTCATCCAATTGACACATATTCGCTTGACCTATTAGTGGGTGGAGTACTCAGACCCACATGTCCTTGCCTCTACTTTTAATACGCCATCACGTGTGAGGGCAGACCCTTCGAGAGTTTGGGAATTCAGAACTTCGGGGGTTTGGGGTGCAGTATTTTAGATGGGCCGAAAGGGCCAAAGGTCAGAGCCAGGTGGAAATATTTTGGGATCCTTCGGGAGTTCGATATTTTGGAACTCTAAAGGATATGCAAATAGAAAGGAAAAGGGGTGTTCAATGCCAAAGCGTTGATCGTCAAATTCTCGTAACCCTGTATGTCGAACGGGGACGAAGTCCCTTCGGTGGATTTAATGGTGGATGAATTTACACCATGGATGTAGGAGCGCTAGGGAGCTCTGGGACTTCGAGGAACCTTGGGAGAGTATGAATGAGATAGAACCACGTGGGCGTCACATGGCCTTTGACCAATGAAGTTCGAAGAACTTCGAAAGGGCATAACTTCCAATCCAGAGTTCATATTTGAGCACGACGACAGTGGTTGGAAAGCTCTTTACGAGAAGAAGGTGATGGAGACCTCGAGAAGAGGATTCAAGATGATGGAGGAAAGATAAATTTTGATGCCCCATCCATAAAAATGTATTTAAGGGGTTGGATGTGTTACAAATTGGTATCAGAGCATGGCAACAACACTTGGCCTACTTGGGCTCATGAAAGAGTCAAGTGATTTTATTTCTTAGAAAACTTTAATGGAGAGGGCATACTACCCTACCCTATCTAGTAGAGCACGATTTAGATAGAGGCTTGGATGGGCCGAAGAATAGTTATAAGACTAGTTTACCAAGGCTAAAATGAGCCTACTGAGAGTATCACTGCCATACATAGATTATCTGCATAAGTTCATTGAGGGGAAGGATGTAGATTAAAATCCAGTTGGGATTTTAGCCAACAATATTGAATCATGCTAGTCTGTGGCAGAGGAAGCCTATCATTTCTTTTGGGAAATAATATCCAATCCTACATGAGTGGGATTATGTTGATGGGCACTAATAGCAAGACTTGGATGTGAATGGATTGAAAAGATCCGTAGCAGTAATAATTACTGCTTTAATGAAGGATTAAACCTTTTATATGTGTATGATCCCTCAAAATCAGAGGATTGATGGAAATGGTAAGGTCAATTTACGTGACCTATAATGAATGAAAATTGTTGTTGGAATAACCCAATAAGAAAGTAAAAAGGAACCCTATAGATTGAGAACAACCTTCATGAAGGTAGAAGTGAAGTGACAAGAGCAAGTTCAAAAGCTCATGGTTATGCTAGGGAAGTGTGTATCCCTATTAGCTTAAGGGCATGTCTATGCATGAGGAATCAGTATGGTGACCATTCTCTAAAAAGGGAGAGCATGTGCAACTCTCGGGTTTCGAACGGAACTGAGAAATGAATTTTGTTTTTGGGTACAAAAATTGTTGGGAAATGTTTTTCTAATCAAGTTGATAAACAAAGTTGTAGAAATATGGAGTGATTAAGTGAGAAATCACAACAACCTCCCTTTCTTGGTGGATAGGAAACTAATCAACGAGAATTCATGTGGGAGGAGGAGAGTGACCTCTGTCCCTGGCTATTGCCAAACATAAGAAAGAGTTCTAGGTGTAATGGTTAAGACCGATCTACACTTGCAACCTATCTTTTGTTTTTAATGAGAGTAGATAGAAACAACTAGAACCTTTACAAAAATTTAAAAAAGAAAGAGATGGATCCTCTGCCCAAGATTGATTATGATCTAAAGATACTTTGGAGTTCTGTATTAAAATACTTAGTAAGTAACATACTTCGAAATTGTATTTGGGATTTAAGGAAATATTCCAAATGTTTTTTTTTTTTTTGACAAAAATGGTTAATGGAGCTTTATTATAGAAGAGCAGTGGTGAAGCCACTGGAGCTGTTACATCCGAGTTGATACAAATTCAACTAAACTGTTACTAGGTCAGGAGGCTCTACTCGCCTTCCTGATTACAATTTCTTAGATCTAGAAAACTTATCTAAGCTTTAAGGTCTCTATATGTGGAGGATTCTATACAAAATGCCAACTTCACAGAGTTATTTGAAGAGATCTTGCTTGGTTGAATCTTTACTGGAGGAATTTCCTTGGAGCCTCCTTCTTGGGTAAACCCTGCTCCAGTTGCCAGTCTTGGTTCAACTTTTCCATTTGGGATTCTAGCTTGCTGACTTTTTCTTCAAACTCCTTCTTGGGGTCTTTGTGCTCCTGACGAATCTGGCCCAACTCCTTTGAAAACCTGAATTTGGTTGTTGTGATATATGCTTCTAGCATTTCTAGTCTTTGCCCTACCTCAGCATCTAGGTTCTAAAGGAAGCTGTCTTGGTTGTGTAGATATTTTTTTTATCCTCTTTAGTTCCTCCTCCATCGTCGTTATTCTATCCTCCGTCGATGACTTGCTCCCTGAGCTTGATTCCATTTCTGCTACTTCTTTGCTTGTTTTCCTTCTTCTGCGTGGGCGGTTTCCCTTTTCTACCGCTGCTTTTTTTCTATGTGGATAACTTCCTTTTACCAGTCTTCTCAGGGGATGGAATTGCTCCTCCCAGCTTGTTCTTTTATACTCGATTTCTTCCAGATTTGGGCTCCATTGCTCATGAACGATCCAATGTATCTAGCTGATTAGAGCGGTCTGGAACAGGGTATGGGCCTCGTGGAGGGTCCTTCTCTTTTTCTGATTTTTCAGCGCTTGATTGGATGATGTTTCCCTCACATATGATGCCAGTCTTGTCGTTGTCTGTGTTGTTTCAGGGATTGTGAACTGTCCGATCTTTTACTGAATCCTCTGCTTCTTCTCATTGCCAGCTCACGTCCTTGTGAAATCATGATCCTTTTTGACCAACCATGACCTTAACTTGCCTACCCAGGCCTTACGGGATTTCCATAGTTGATGTGATTCCATTGACTTGGAGGTTTCCTATACTTGAGAGGGCGCCTTTGTTGGCTTCTCCATTTGTGGGTGCATAAATTTTCTTCCCGTTCCCTGATATCTAGGTGAGGTGAGGCTTGAAGAACTTCAATTCTTTTAGACACAAATTGAATATAGGTGAACCTTTTGCCACGGTTCTTGGACAGTCCAGGCATTTTGTTCTTGGGCCTCAAAAGTACTTCTAGATCTCTTTTTTGCTCCAAGTGGATTTCCCAAAAACAAGGTTCCATAGTAGCTTGGCTCCTAGAGCTAGGTTTTGGGAGTGGATGTCTTTGAATTGGATGCCTCCTTCTGAAATTGGCTTGGTTACTTTCATCTAGCTTATTAGGTGCAACTTCCTCCCCTTTTGCTTCCCTCCTTCCCACATGAACCTTTTGAATAGCACTTCGATTTTTTGAATCATGGTGGCTGGGGCTAATAACAATGAACATTGATAGATCAGGATGCTTGCTAAAACCGCTTTGATGAGGACA
Organism: Picea engelmannii; assembly: GCA_009831015.1. NCBI lineage: Eukaryota > Viridiplantae > Streptophyta > Pinopsida > Pinales > Pinaceae > Picea > Picea engelmannii. The sequence continues at coordinate 58,459 of ML808521.1, read as the reverse complement.
ACTTTGCCAAAAAGGTTTAACCAATTTGCTCCCCAAGCGTTAATTATTTCTTTTAACTTGTCTATCAGCGGGAGCCATTGAGATGCCTTTGGCTTGGTCCTGAATATTGGTACTCCCAAGCATTTAAACGCATCCCAATTGGTGCAAATTTTCATGCCCAGGACTCTTGATATCTCCAGCATTACCCTTGGAGAAGTGTTCCATCCATAGATCTTGCTTTTAGGCAGGCTTATTTCGCTTCCTGAGATCTTATTGTAGATGTCCAACTCGACTTTGAACTTTCTTGTTGTCTACACACTTGCTCCTCCCAGCAGTAATGTATCATCCACGAATTGGGCATGGTTGATGTCTTTTACCCTTGGGGCTATTCTCAGGCCCAGGAGATTATTATGAATCTGGCAGTGATCAAGTTGGAAGCTGAGCACAGAGGCTCGGATTGCATAGAGAAGTGGGGAGAGGGGATAGCCTTGCCGCAGGCCCCTAGAGGCTTGAAATAAATTTGTTGCTCGACCATTTACTAGAGGGCGATCCAATGCAAGCTTTTATCCAATTTATAAAGGCTGGAGAAAATCCAAAGTTTTCCATGACTTTGAACAAGAAATTATGCCTGACTCTATCAAATGTGTTTGCGAGATTGATCTTTATGATCATACCTTTGTCTCTTCTTCAAATTCTTGAGTGCAATGCTTCCTGAACCAAGATGATGTTGTCCACTATATGTCGTCCTTTGATGAACCCGCCTTGGTTTTCTGGGATGATTGCAGGGAGGATTTTTTTTATTCTGTTGGCTATTATTTTTGTGAGTATCTTGTAGCTTGTGTTGCAGAGAGAGATTGGCCGGAATCTTCCAAAACTTACTGCTCCTTTTTCTTTTGGAATAAGAACTAGGAAGGACGAATTTGTTCCTCCTCCTATCTTGCTGCAATTATGAGATTTTCGGATCAATTTTATTAGATCAATTTTTATTATATCCCAACAATTTTGATAAAATCTGGCTGTGAAGCCATCTGGACCCGACGCCTTGTCTGGGCTCATCTAGTCTAGGGCCTCTTTTATTTATTGCTGGTTTACTTCCTTTAACAACTTGTTGTTGGTGTCATGTTGGATAGTGGCAAGTACTAGGGAGAGCAGATAGGAATTTGGGTCTAATAAGATCGTTTGAGTCTCCGTGTAGAGAGATTCAAAGGCTTCTACCGCAGCTGGTTTTATGCCTTCAAAATTTGATATAATCTAGTCATGAACATGGATTTCATTGACTGTCTTGAACTGCTTTCTTGCTTCAGCTTGCTTGTGGAAGTAACTAGTGTTTTTGTCTCCAACTTCCAACCAGAGGCTTCTTGATTTCCGTTGCCAATACCTTTCCTCCTCTCTACAGGCTTGATGCCATGTCCTTTGGAGGTGGTCCTCTTGGTCAAGAATTTCTTGAGTTGTCTCCTTTCCTTCCATTTCTAGCTGGTGTTTTTCTAGCTATTTTTGGGCTTCTTGCCGATTAATAATTGGATTCTTTTAGATTTTATCCCAGCCTTTAAGCGCTACCTTGAGTCTCCTATTTTTTTCTTCCTAGACATAAAAAGGGGATCCACTAACCTTCTCATTCCAGATTCTGGCAACCAAGTCCCGGAGGCCCTCATATTGAAGTCAGGCGGGGCTAAATCTAAAAGGGATAGGCCCTAGATTTTTGTCCTACGAGATCTCTAACAAGATTGGCTTATGATTTGACACACTGTGTGGTAAGATTGAAGATGAGATCGTTAGGCCCAAAAGTATAAAGGAGATTTGAAATAAGAACCTGTCTAGCATAGTGGAAATATGCCCCGGTCCCACTCTCTTGTTTGACCAAGTTTATTCTCCCCTGGTTGGTTTGGTATCCTTCATGATCCGAAAAAAATCTTTTAATGACTGTGGTTGAGTTTTTAATTGTATGCGTTAATTAACCATTTAAGAAGCTGAATGAAAGAGGATGAATTTAATGAAGGAACATAGTAGCCATAAAATAGTATACAGATCTGAACTGAAGCAATAAGAACAACAAACCATAACAAGAGAAGTGATAACGGAGTTCGACACAAAATTGCCTACGTCTCCGGGCTTTTGTCTCAGTGGAGGAGGCTTCTTTATTTCTGTTAAAAATATCAAAAAGTACATTGCAGCAGTGCCATTAGGACACAAGACTGATATGGTCATGTTCTTCCAAATCTCTAGAACTCAACAGAAGAAACAACATGCAAAACGGATTACCGGAGCTCCCAGAAATGGCCCGCAAGCGTCTACTGCTCAATAGCTTCCCTGCATAAAAATGGCTTTAGCTTGGATTCCCTTCAACATAAATCTTCTCTGACTATCCTTCATGGCCTCAAACATGCATGGTTTTTATAGATCTAAATTTGGTTATCCATCCCCAACTTCCTCCCAAAATCTAGCCTCCAAAAATGCCTAATATCTCCCAAAAATGGGCCAAATCCTCCATTAACAGGCTTAAAAATCATAAATATCTACTAAACTATGGTCAAAAACCCATTTTTAAACAAAATATTCAGAGTAACCCCTAACTTGGCACGTGCCCCTGATCTCATGGCACCTGCATAGAATCCAAGGCTAAAAAGGGAGGGCACCTTAGCTGGTTAGCTCCTTTTGAAGCACATACCCTTGGTTTTATGGGATTCTCCCTAAAACCTTGGGCCATTCCTTATCTGTTTGTGCACGCATGAGGGGGAGCCTCCCCTTGGCTAAGTTGTGGTCGTGTGCAAGCGTTAGACCATGGGTTGGGGCGTAGCCCCAACCCCCTTTTGCGCCCCTTTGGAACTACATCACCTTTATTTATATTATTTTGTGTTTAGTGTTACAAGCACTACCAAGGGCGCGTTGGCAAGGGACCTTTGTCAAAGGCTTGGGCTGACCCAAGAGGTCATGGGATCAAACCCCATGGACTCCAATAAAACTTTTTCCACCAACCATTAAACAGTACCATGGTGCCACGTGGCAACCCATGACTGGGCCACGTGGCACCCAACCATTTGCCAAACAAATAACACTTGTCAGCTGTTGGTTGGATCCCTGTCACTGACCAGTCACCTTTTACTAGACTGCCACTTGTTTCCACTTGTATCTACCATGTCAGCACAACTAATGTCATGCTGATGTCATCATTTGACTGGACCTGTTGACTTTTTGCCTGTTTGGGAAAACGGTCAGAGTACGATAACTCTCACATAAAACGTCCATTTGAGAAAGTAAATATATGGCTGAAATCGGGAGAATGAGATGGATGAAATGGCGTTGGTTTCATTGAATTCTGAGCACTTTCATTTTTGAGCCTTTTTGAGCCCTGTTAGGCTCTTGGATCCGATTCTGGATCACTCCAACTCCCAATCTAACATGATATCTTCTACCCATTCCCTAGCGGGGTCTCTCACAATGGAACCACCTTTTTTCTCATCTGCAGCAAGGGTTACATTGAGATCCCCCAATTATGATATTTTCTAGGTCATTTGATATTAGAAATTCTTTAATCGAATCCCAACAGTTCCTTTTTTCGCCTAATAAGACCGGGACATAGAGGTTGAAGAGACTTACCAGTCGGCCCATCTCTTTGTGTAGAAGATTGGTGAAAATCCAATGCATGCATGCTTCAGATGAGGTTAGGTCATACTTCATAGTGTCCTAGAGGGTTCCAAGACCTCCTGAGGCGCCTCTTGCGCTTACTGCTATTCCTTGGCTTTTTTTCCAAAGGGATTTTGTTGCTTGGAGGAAGTCTGGTTCCTCCATCTTTGTCTCCTGGATTAGAAGGATTTCGGTCTTTGACAGTTTGATTATGTCCTTGAGGGCTTCTTCCTTTATTCTACCGCCGAAACCCCTACAATTCTAGGAGGTTAGTTTCATGATTTACTTGAGGGGGGGGGGTGTGGGCTCCTTGATGAGCCCTTGACTGCTTTCTTGTCGTTCTTACATTGATCAGTTGCCTGATTGTTGGTTGTGAGCCACTAAGAACATCTTTGTAGGTTTCCTTCTCCCTTTCTTCTTTCTTGGATTTCCTTCCTCTGCCTGCTTTTTTAGGTGTGACAATGGGTTCACTAGCGCTCGTAGAGTCACTGTTTGAGGAAACCTCTCCTGATTCCACATCTGGATTTCCTTCCTGCTCTGCCATGGCCTTTCCCTGCCCCTCTTCCCTTTCTAGCACTAGCTGATCTTGAGCTCCAGGGGTGTCTTATCATGCATTTCTAATTCAATGGAAGGGGCTTCCTTTGGGTCCTTGTCGACCATTTTCTCTGGTTGCTCTTGTTCTAACACTCTGAAACTATTCCCTTCCAAGGGATCTCCTGTCCGATTTACCTGCTCCTTGGGCTTTGCTGTGGTTGTATTTTCATTATGATTTCCTTTTGACTTGGCTATTGTTTTCCCCTTTCTGGGATGTTGCCAACCTTCTCCTTCTTCTTTCTCTTTGCTAGAGTTTTTTGGACAGTTTCGTTGGAAGTGGTCGTATTCATGGCATCCCTTGCACTTGAAAGGTAATTGTTCATAGTCTAGCTTCTGGTAGTGCTACCAATATAAAACCTTTAACTTGACTGCCTCAGAAAGGCCAACCTCTAGATCCACTTCCACACAGATGCGCGTGTAGGAGTAGTGGTCTTTGGAGTCGGCCCTGTCAATATACTGCCCGAGCCCATTCCCAATTGCTTGGAGTGAGCTGTGATTCTAACAATGGATCAGCAGATTGGGTAACTAGACCTAGATTGGGACGTCCTTGGGCACTTCCAATGCAGGGTCAAAGTTTGGCATCCATCTGGTCAGGTACAACCCTTGTGTTCCCATAAAATATGGGCCATTCCTGAAGATTAGATCTCTGTCTTCTTGTGAGATGAATTCAAAGATGAAGAATCCTCTTCCCACAGCATAACAAGTGACGTTGTTCGGGATCAACGGATGCCAGCTCCTTTGGATCCAGTTATCAGTAGATCTGGTTGACGACCATAAGCCCATGAATTGGCATACCAATCCATGATCAGACAGAGAGATCACTACATACATAGGCTGATCCAGGGGTAGTTCAATCTCAGAGATTGAATCAAACTTCGTAACAAAGCTAGGCGAAGCTGCTAGGGGGGGTTTCTTACCTTGGGCGGCTAGGAGCTTGTGGAAGGAGGTTTCAGTTGATGGAGGAGGCAACGGTGGCAGATCCCCTCCTCCCAAGGCTGCCATCGTGTTTGCTAGAACACATCAGAGCTAGAACCCTAGGCAGGCATCAGAGCAACATTCTCCATTTGAGTGCAACAATAGTTATCTTCATATAGTCCAAATGTTATTAGACATTAAAATTCATTATAAATGAGGTAAAATGGTTAATTAAATGTTGATCCTAGATGTGATAAAGGAAGTGTCGGGGCACTTCTAGATGCCCAATGGGTCATTTTGACATCTAATGGTGGATGGTAGCCATATAGATATGGTTTGGTATACTTAAATCATAGTGAGGGGAATCTAGAAAAGGGTCTCCTTGATCGAAAGGTTTGTTGATCAAGACCAGTTGGAAGCTAGATTGGTTGTTTTGTTACCTTGGGCATGGTTATAATTCCCCTTAATGTATTTATGAGTTGGGAAATGATTTTTTGGAAGTTGAGGCAAGAGTGTTTTCTTTCTAGCTGTTATCATATAGAAAGAGAAACATAGTTATGACTATGTTTGTTAAATTGCCAGGTTGATATCATGTGAATGACTACAAGTTCTCAATTGAGAGGGAAGATCAATGTTGAGTATCTCTATGGAACTTGTCATGAGAATCGTAGTAATATCCTTGGGAGAAGGTGTTGGTTGTGGAGCCTGATTATCTTCCTGATTCATAGGTCTTTGTTTTCAACCGTGTTTATACCCCATGAAGACTTTACACCCCAGAAGAATGTACACTCCTCCACACGGGGGAGTGTTGAGGGGGGTTACCCCCTCTACAGAATCCGGGGGAAATCACCCCCTTGAAGGAAAAATTGCCTTGTAAATTTATATTGTAATTTCATTGTAAATCTGGACTATTCATTTTAAGGTCGTAGATCTAATGGTAGAAGTTATGTTAGGGTTTTTTCCCCTAGAGGGCAACCCTCTTGTATGAGGGAAATGTATTGCGGCTATGTATCATTGTGAATATTGTATTCTAAGAGAGGAGACTGTGAGAGAAAGAAGAGGAAGTTACAATGGGTGTGATATAGGTTGTATCCCTTCATTTGCTGGATAATAGTAAAGGAAGGACCTGACAATTTCTCTAGTGGACATAGCCCACACTGGGTGAACCACGTATATATGTGTCTCTATTGTATTGTGTATCTTTTGTGTTTTATTTCCGAATTTGTTTTATTTTATTTCTCCACGATCCTATTTTTCTAACAACTAGTATCAAAGTGAAAGGTAACTCACAGGAAAAGAGGGTTCCTGGTTCAAGTGGGAGTAATGGAGGAAGATGGAAAGTTTAGGGTTGAGAAATTTAACAACCAAAACTACCATTTATGGAAGATGCAAATTGAAGATTATTTATATCAGAAGGATCTATCCCTACCATTGGGTGGAATAACAAAGAAGCCAATAACCATGAAGGATGAAGAATGGGAGGTTCTTGACAGAAAGACACTAGGAACGATACATCTGAGCCTAGCAATGTCGATGGCTTTCAATATTTCAAAATAAAAGACAACGAAGGAGTTGATGGATGCATTAGCTAAACTGTATGAAAAACCCTTGGTGTCCAATAAGGTACTTCTAATGAAGAGATTATTTAATATGAAGATGTTAGAAGGTGGGTTGGTTTCAGACCATGTAAATGAATTTTATATGGTTACTAATCAACTAAGTTTTGTAAAAGTGGACTTTGATGATGAGGTCAGGGCTCTTCTAATCTTGTGCTCATTGCCAGAAAGCTGGAACGACTTGGTCATAGCTGTAAGTAACTTTTTTTTTGGTTCAAATACTTTAAAATTTGATGTTGTTGTTGGTGTTATCCTTAGCGAGGAAATGCTACGAAAAAGCACAAGTGAGACATCAGGTAATGCATTAAACATAGAGAAAAGGGGAAGCCAAAAGGATAAAGGAAAGGGCTCAGGGAACTGTGGGAATTCTAGGAAGGGCGAATCCAAATCTAGATTTGGAAAGATAGAGTGTTGGAATTGTGGGAAGAAAGGACATCTAAAGAAAGATTGCAGAGCTCCAAAGAAACGAAGAGATGGACATCAGGAGAAAAATCAGGAAGCAAATGTAATAGGTGATGTGTTGCAAGATGATTTGATTCTTTCTGTAGATAATATTTATGAGTCTTGGGTATTAGATTCAGGGGCTTCATTTCATGCCACACCCCATAGGAAACATTTTCTAGATTATGTTCAAGGTGATTTTGGACATGTTCATTTGGGTGTTGATGCACCATGCAAAATCGTTGGAATAAGAAAGGTAAAAATAAAGCAAAACAATGGAAACCAATGGTTGTTAAAAGAGGTAAGACATGTTCTAGATCTAAGGAAAAATCTAATTTCAACAGGGCAGTTGGAAATTGAAGTTTGTATATCCATATTTATAGATAAGGTGTGGAAGGTCACCAAAGGATCATTGGTGATAACAAAAGGAGAGACAATAGGTACATTGTATTTATGTATTGGTAATACTGGCTATTCTATCTCTTTAGCTTCTACAAGAGTGGATACAACACTGTGGCATCATAGGCTTGGACACATGAGTGAGAAGTGGATGAAGATACTTAACAAAATAAAATTATTGCCAGATCTTAAACAAATTGATTTGGATTTCTGTGAGCATTGTGTTTATGAAAAACAAAAGAGAGTCAGATTTCTTAGAGTCAGAAAAGAAAAGAAGAGTGAAAGGTTAGATCTTTTGCATACAGATGTATGGGGACCAACTCAGGTATCATCTCTTGGTGGCTCTGGTTATTATGTTACTTTTATTGATGATGCAACTAGAAAAACTTGGGTTTATTGCATTCGACAAAAATCTGATGTTTTTGATACTTTTAAGAAATGGAAAGCTTTGGTTGAGAATGAGACATGAAAAAGGTTGAAGTGTCTCAGATCAAACAATGGAGGTGAATATTGCTGCAAGGAGTTTGATGATTACTGTTCATACCATGGGATTCGTAGAGAGAAGACAGTTCCAAGAACACCACAAGAAAATGGTGTGTCATAAAGGATGAACAAGACAATCATGGAGCGTGCAAGGTGTAACATACCCGACCACCCAGGCCGAGTCATGCCACCAAATATATTTCATGCTCTGATACCATATTGTAACATCCCCAACAACTAATTGGGCTATGCCACATAATTTTTTTTGAACTGTATTCAAATTAAAACATATACACACAAAAAATCTTGTGGAACTTTATATATATAACTAAAAGTAGAAAAATACATTTTATAAATGCACAGATTCATACGGAAATAACAATAAACATATACATGCAACATAGACATGCATTACTCATAAATATAAAAATAGGTATAAATCACACACAGGAAAAACCCATAAAAATAAATACATAAATAATAATGCAACATATAAATTAACACACAATTGACACTTATCTTGTTAATAATATCACCAACTACGTGCAGACCTTCCATGAACCTCCCATCCTTAGACCATGCTTCTCACCACTCTCAACAGTGGGTCACCCCAAAGATGGGACTAAACTCCACTCGGGTAAAGGGATTTCTAACTAGGCTAACATATCTCAGACAATAGGAAAGACTTTGTCACAGGTGCCAAATCAAAATAGCAACCTACAATCCCTCATTCCCCACATGCTTGTCCCACCCCAAGAAGTGTTCCCCTTCTCTTCTCAATAGTCCCTCGGTTGCCCCACTCCCCTTCCAGGGCTTCAACAACAAGCCATACAGGAAGTCTCAGAGCCCTGTAGCTACATTTTAACACCTTTACGAAATCAATTCTCAACAATTCTCTCACCTAGAGAGAAATTTCTCATGGGTCTGACAACCCGCCTCTTCAATATCCCATGTGCATGACAACTCGCTTCTTTAGTCCAACTCCCAAGCTAACCAGGTACATATATAGGTATGGATACATATACAGGTATAGGTATGGAAATAGGTACATGAAGGTACAAAGGACAACTGAATGAGTGAGTGAATGATCATGGCATGAATGAATGAATGGAACATGGATTAAGTCCAAGCTATATGTATGCATGTTCCCAACTTGACACTTGTCATGTTGGGAGCTACTTTGGCCCACTTTTCCCCATCGTTAGAACTTATGATAAAATAATTATCCATAATTTATACTTTAAGGAATATTAAAATAATATTCCTTTTTGGGTTAAGCTCCCTAGCTTAGCCATTTTCCTTAACTTTTAGCCCCCCCTTTCCCTCACTAGTGGAGTTTAGTCTCCCATACTCTTTTATTGTGGTCAGTCTACACATAACGATGTATTTTATATTAATGATAAGACATATACAAAAATAGGCTCACTGGCCTTTAACATTTAGGATCTTTGGCCTAATTACACACATAAGCCTCCTAACTTATAATAATTGGCTCACCAACCTATAAAACACAACATATACACAAAGGCTCCCTGGCCTCAAAATCACGCGCACTTAAGTTTACTGCGCACGGTATCCTGGAATGTGCACACTTCATCATTTTAGTGTGCAGTACATGTGTGCACTATACCATGGAAGGTGCATACAAAAATGATATCAAACAACTCACCAGCTTAAGTACATTTGCATTTACATTTACAATTAGGTTCGTCTTAGGGGTATTACAATCCCCTCCCCTTATTTATGCACTGTCCTTAGTGCATTATGTACACATATCAACAAGATTTCCAAAATCTTCAAAAAGATGCGGGTATTTTGATCGCATTGCATCCTCATGCTCCCAAGTAGCGTCCTCAAGACCGTACCAGGTCCATTGGACCTTTACAAGCCCTATGGTTCGATTTCAGAGTTGTTTGATTTTCCGGTCTAGAATGCGTACTGGATGCACTTAGATAACACCTTCTTGCACCACTTGAATCACATTCCAATCAATTACATGATTAGCACCAGGTATATATTTCTTGAGCAATGATACATGGAATACATTATGAATAGACATAGATGCAGACAATGCAGTCATATAAGCTACTAGAACAATCCTTTTTAGGATTTCAAACAGTCCACAATATCTAGTTGCCAACTTGGAACAGTTTCCCAACTTCAATGAGATTTTGTTGGCCTTAACCTTCAAGAATACATGATCACCCACTTTAAGCTCCCTGTGATTTCTACCGTTGTTAGCATAGCTTTTCTTCCTGTCTTGGGAAACCTTTAAATTCTGTTTAATTTTCAACATTTTCTTTTCCATTTCCCTGAGAATTTCTATCCCAACTACTGCTCTATCTGTTGGGTTGTCCCAACTTACTTGTGTGTTGCACCTTCTGCCATAAAGTGCCTCAAATGGGCTCATCTTTAGAGCTGCTGTGTGCTCTCTTATTGGAATTCCCCGGGGAGTGATGGTGATGTATCCTAACACTTCTTGTTCTTCTTTTCTAATTAGGAGACCCGTGACTTACTAATTTTCTTGAGCCACTCTCCTTATCCAATTTATTTTCTATTTTGTTCAAGCTCTGCATTAACTTCATGTTGAAGTCCTCCTTCTGCTCCTTAGCTTTCATAAGCCTTTCATTATCATTTTTATGGCTTTGTACATCCTTCTGCAAATTTTTAATGGTCTCTACCATATTCTTGTTTTCATCCCTTCCTTCTCCATGTCCATTGGAGTTTATTCCTTCAATGCCCATATGGACATCCATCCCTCTAGTCTCATCTTCCTGGATGTAAGCCCCCTTTGCATCTTCCATTCCTTTGTACTCTATGCTAATTCTGATCTGATCTAGTTGTTGTTAACTATGCAAAATGTGCAGCCAACAAAACTTTGTCAGTCTAACTGTTTCAACAATTTCATGAAAATATGAACCATTCTGGTTCAATAATATATTAGACTTATTTCTTCTGATTTTCTAAAAAATTGATTGCCTAGATCAAATTTCTGGGTGAATAATTATATTCTATTATCCAACACCTTTCCAACGCCTACTTCCATGCTCAATTCTGAGTCTTGATCAGAAAATTATGGTTATTTGAAAATTGTCCATTAATTTTTCTGTTCACTCTTCAACTTGGTGCAATTTTGCACTGTAATTATGCATTTTTCACCTCCTCCATTAGATTTTTAGTAGGATCTCAATTGGGTTTATTCATATACTTATTTTGGACAGTTTGTCCAACTTTCACCTCTTTCCGGGTTTCGGGCTGCTAGTTACAGCCTTCTAAAGTTCTAGGCCAATTAGTGTTTTTGATCTAGAATGTTATAGGTACCTTCTTTGCCATATTAAACATTTTAAACATGCCCAAAAATTCAATTCATCTCTAGGACTGTCTTCTATGGTTCAATAGATTTCCATATACTACTCCTGCACCCCAATCTGATTCCGGAGCAGAAATTTATGGCCCTTCGAAGTTAGTTGGGTCTTAAAATTTACCCTCCACTATTTGTCCTGTAACTTCATCATAAAAGCTCTGTTTGACGAACGATTTACACCATTAGAAAGCTCTCTCTGAGCTCTTTTATTTGAGCTGTAGAGAAAGAGTGTACCTAATCCATATTTTATGAGAAGAACAAAATGAATACAGATTATTAACATGTACTTAACACAAAATAACAGAGATACAATAACACTAGTTTTTTATTCAATAAGGAAATAAGATGAAACTGTAAAATGCAACGGAAACAAGCTTGCTGGAATGGTGGCGGCTTATCTTTGAGAAGAGATGTGATGAATGGGCTCATTAACAAGGAGATCATTACAATGAGGCTCTTAAGGCATTTTTACAATAAACAGGAATTCCAAAAACCCTAGACAACCAAAAACCTAACCCTAGGAGATGAAGCGCCAAAAGTCATGTGGGCCTTGTTTGGGTAAGTTAGTACATTAACTTCCCGGGGTCGTAACTTTTGCATACGATCTTCGTTTTAGGCGTATGATAGCCCGTTTGAAAGGTATCGTTGAGGAGATTCATTTCTAGGGATCAATCATGCCTTGGGAAATAATTCAGAAGCCCGATCTCGAAAAACCTTCATTTAGGCCCTCAAAATGGCCCCGGAAGTTAAAACTGCTAAAAATAGTAAATTGCCAAAATTGCCAGAAAATTGTTTTGAGCCAGTTGGAAAAGGTGGGTGGCCATAGATATCCACCTGAATAAATTCTCCCTCTTTAGGAAGAAATGGTCTCCATTGCATTGAGGTCCCCCATCAGATGAGGAAATTTCTGTTGAATTTGGCCCACGGTGAGCCACTTGCCTTGATGCAGTAGTTGCCCCGCTTTGACAACTCGATAAAGCTGGATCCTTTGTTGTCGAGTGCCTTTGATCTGTGTGTCCACAATCTGATCATTGGATTCTTGTTGTATGCAGTCAGGTTTGACCTCTGTTGGTGTTAGTTGTTTTGCTACTTCCGATGTGTCCAATAATGGTGGGAAATAAGGGCGAAGGAGATCCACGTTGAAAACTGGGTGCAGGACAAGGAAATGAGGAATGTTGAGATGAAAAGCATTATCCCCCACGGCCTTGGTGATAGTGTATGATCCATAACGGAGTGGGCGAAGCTTCTGATGGTGTCCTGTAAGGTGTTCTTTCTACAAGTGCAACCAAACTTTGTTGCCCACCTGAAACTTATGTGGCACCTGATGTTGATCATGGCACTGTTTGTACTTGTCATTGGACTTTTGTAGGATATCCTAAACCTGTTGGTAGATGTGATGGATCCACTCAATGAACCAGGTGGCTTTGTCATCTTCAGTTGGAGATGGAGATGAGTCGGTCGAGGTGACCACAAGGGGAAGTGAAACATCTATGGGACCCAATGGTTGGAATCCCAACCCCACCTGAAAGGGGCTTTGGCTGGTTGAGCTATGTAGGGATATTTTGTAGCTATGTTGGACATAGGGAAGGCTCTCATCCCATGTGCGAGGGTGCTATGAAATATACATGTGAAGGATATGCACAATAATTTTATTTATGACCTTGGTTTGGCCATCTGTCTGAGGGTGGAAGGCCTTGGATTTGGTGAGCTTGGTGTCAAGCAGTGACCAGAGGCTCGACCAGAATGTGCTGAGAAATCGACTGTCCCAATATGAGACAATGGTTTTTGGGATTCCAAAATGTACCCAGACTTGTTCAAAGAAGAGCTTGGCAGTGGCCTCTGCTGTGATGTTCTTCTTGTAGGCAACCAAAATCGCCATCTTAGAAAAGTGATCAACAACCGCAAAAACACAGTCATTTCCCCGCTTAGTGGACAGGAGGCCTTACATGTAGTCCATTAAGATGGATTCCCATGGCCTGTCAGGAGTAGGAAGAGGGGTGTACATGCCCTGTTTCTTAGTGGTCGGTTTGACAAGGACCTGATATACTTGCTGACCTCCTGTCAAAGTTTCAGCCAGTAGAAATTTTCTGTAGCATCACCACTGTATTTTCGACGCCGAAGTGTCCTGCCACCCGACTATAGTGGGCTTCCCAGATCAACTTCGCTCACTCGCTTGATGGAACACAAATATTCCCCAGACGACACAACAACCCATCCTGAAGATGGAAATGATCGACAACTGCATTTGCCCCCAATATATGGTAGGTGGTGGTGAAGTCCAGGTCTGTCTCATAGAGTTGGGGCCATCCAAAGGTCTCATGGCTATAAGAGTCTAGCACTGTGGTGAGTTCTGCGACTGGCGGTCTGCTGAGGAAATCACGACACGATTGGTGCTTCCTATTTTATACTTGATGTTGAGGTGGAATTGTTGCGAGTATGTGGACCACTTTTGATGGAGGTCATTCTGCAATTTTCCTTGTGTATGCATGAACTGCAGTGGCTTATGATCAGTGTGGATGACTGTTTGTTGGCAGCCAATTCACATTTTTCATTGTCTCATAAGCTGCCTACACCAATGTTTCACAAACATTGATTTTTCGTCGCAAAATTCAAATGAACGATGAATTTATTCTTTGCGCCTTTTCGCACGTTTGTCTTCGCTAAGTCTTCACAATTGTAAGCATGGAAATTTCTCCTTTTGAGGTCACTTTTGGATCATTATCTGAACTGCCGATATCTTTTGTGTCAGCATGCTTATTGCGCCTATCTTTTTATTGATCTTTACATATCGGCAATGTCCTTTGATCGGTTTTCATACTTCAATGGGTTATATAAAGACATTTAGCCTTTGATTTCACGTTTTTATGATTTGCCTGGACTGCATGGGGGTCCTGATTATCTTTTGTAATCCTTATTGTTGATCCTTATCATAGCTCTTGGCATATCAATTGCATGTAATATCGATTTGACACCTTAGCTAAACATTTGATTAATGCATTG
>ML808521.1:13653-29852 GCA_009831015.1 Picea engelmannii | reverse complement strand
GTTTTGTTAAATGTTCTAATATTGGAAGAGTCTTATTTGAAAGTGTTCTTGTAAGAGAACCGTAAGACCTCATACAATTATTAGATTTAGGTTTGTTTCATTTCATCTTTTAAATTTTTGTTAAATGTTCTAATATTGTAGGATATCCTAAAATTCAGGTGTTCTTGTAAGAGAACCTTAGGGTCTTGACAATTGTTAGATCTAGGTTTGATTAGTTGTTGAAAGATATTTTGATGAATATGTTCTTGTAATGGAACTTTAATATTTCAGACATATTAGGAATCTTTCTAGATATATATATTTTAGGTAGCACTTCTAAGTTTACTTTCCCAGGTTGACATTAAATAAACTCTGATTGACATCATCAATTAGAACTAATCAACCATCGACATGAGGTCTAAGACTCGGTTTGGCAAGGTTAGTATTTGATTGCGGCATATCCGAGATGATCTCATACAAGAACACATACTAAGAGTAAATTAGATCTAGTTGTAGGGCCTTGAAGATAGCTTGCTCCTCTGTAGTTATCCCAGAAGTGGAAATGTCCTTGGAGATATAAGGAAACAAGGACTTCAAAAGCCACTCCAAGAGGAACTCTGGAGGGATGACTGCCTTAATAATTCTCTTTCTTCTCCACCACTCTTGAATATGGTTAAATGTATGCATGGCCTTATTCTACCGAAATGTAGACCACATATCAATTCCAGCATCATAGTGATATGGGAGTTGAAAGTGACTAAGAAAGACTAACACCAAGTTGTGAAATGTGCGATAGGTTGCCCCCTTTAATTAAATATACCACTTAGTAGTGACTCTGGTAAGAGTATGCTAAAAAAGGATTAAATGAATAGAATCATCATTGAGTGAGTTGGATGAACACCACAGGTGGAAATTCATGATGTGATCGCCTGGATCTTCACCAACTTTTCCTTCAAACTTGGGAATATCTGAAGGAAGTTTGGTTGGGACTGGTGGCCAACTAGGATCATGGCACACATGGTCATTCATTAACTTTAAAGATCTCGAAAATTAAGAGTTTCCAAGAAGGGGAGCCTTGGTTGCTACATCATATTCCAACTTTTGAAGGGGGTACCCCTGGGTTGGTTGGAATAAGGAAATGAAGAGAGTAGATTGTTACTAGCACTAGGTTGCTAGAAATATTTTTCTTGAAAGCCATGGTTTTTATAAGGTTGAAATCCCTAACCATAAGGAGGTAAGCCCCCTCCAAACTAGTTACTGAACTGAAAATATTTATTTCTAGTTGGTTCCCCTTGCATTGGAATAGATCCAAATGAGGGGTTCCAAGATGATTGGAAAGGGTTTCCACCTAGCAGCACCTACGACGAGAGAGTGCTCCCAAACCCACTATAGAATGTGAGAGGGTTGGATGTAGATGATGTGTCAATAGATTGAAATCCACCGCTCAGGCAAGGGACCCATCCCATAGTGGGATTATGACTTAAGGACAGAAAAAACACACTCTTGAGTGAGGGGTTTGATAGAGATATATGCCCCCTACCCCACATAATGGATTGGAAGGGAATAAAATAATTCCTGACACCAATGGTAGAAACTTGGGGATTCGATTGAGATCCATCCGACATGCTCTGCATGCTAAATGATGACATTACAAACACAAATGAATTAGATACCAAAGTGTTATAACCCTGAATTGCACCATACATGTATACCTGGCATCAGACCATCTTACTTGCTATTTTTGCCAAGCCATCACTGAGCAACTCTTCTTAAAAACACTATTTTTGAATATGTACGTGCCTTGCACCATTATTGTCCATGTATGTATGCTAATTGCACCTTTACTTCCCATGTACATATGCTAGTTGCACTCTTACAACCCGCATATGCCCACAAAAGTTGCAAAAAATAAAAAGTTGCAAGGAATTCATTGAGATTACGGGCTATTGGGTAGTTTCCCAACTAATCCACCACCTATAGCCTATCACCCAACTGAATAAACATCCTTTTGTCGTATAAAAGGAGGTGTTGGGGTTTCATTCAAAAGAGAAACATAAGAATAGTGAAACTCTACCCATTTGACTTTCCCCCCTTGCCCCAAGAATTTGTAGCCACATTGTGAGTTTTGAGCCAAAATTCCCTATTCTTGCGTTTTTCCTCCATTGCAAGCCTAGTCCATTCCCTAGAGAGAGATATAGAGGAGAAAGATATGTGTAAGCACAGTTGGAGCTTGGTGAAGAGGATCCCGGACCATGTTTGAGGAGTAGTCATCGATCTCATTTGTAAGTAACTTTGTGAGATTAATATAAAGAAGTACTTTTTCTGTCCCGCCGTATGATGTGTTCAATATCTATGTTTGATTTACATTTTATTATGACATCTAACCCACTAATTCATATATAAGATGCATGTTCAGAGTTCTTTGTTTGTCTATTTGTGAATGCAAGTCAGCCTTGGGAGGAGACTTGTATTCGAGGAACAACCGTACACAAAAGGATCAACACCGGACGTAGAGTTTAAGGTAGAGTTACCGGATCCTTATACTTTGTATTTTATGCATGAATGTGGGGTATAGTCGAGGCAGTTATAAAAAGTAGGAGACTTTAGATGGTTAGCTCTGCCTACATGTTGAACCCTAGTGTAGTCCATAGGGGGGGTTTCCCGCTATAGCACAAAGGTAGCGATTAAGAGGCCACACTCAAAGTTTGAGTAGACCCAACAATTAACGTTGCAGATCTATTGATGGATGTGGCTATCATGGTTTGAACCACATTATTAGTTTGGTTAGAGATACTAGGAGGAAGGATTCCTCCAGATATGATTACCGACGTGGGGGTTGAAAGGACCTCGACCGAGACACTTCTGAAGTGCCTTCCATGAAAACCCACCAAAGAGGGCAACTATCAATGTAGTGTAACCCAGGAGTTGGATTTTCCAAATAGTTGGACTGTCAGGTCCAGTTAACAGAGGGTTAAATGAATGAAAAAAACCTTTGGCTTTGAGGTCCGATATATGAGTAACCTCCGATGCAGAATATTTTGTCTATGTGTGCTTAATTTCTACAAATTCAATTGGACTAACCCATTTAAAAGTGTCGGCTGGATCAATTCGACACCTCTGAGGAGGAGGCAAATAATTTATAAGAACTTCTTTAGGAGGAATACCTTGAACTCTCTGCGATCAACACGACAGTTGATCAACCACTTTAAATCAAAGATTCAAGGTACCGGACAATACACCCACCTAAGTCTTCTACGCATAGAGAACACACCACTGAAAAGAAAAACCCCTAAAAGATATAAACCAAGAAAAAAACTTTGTTGATATCCCAACTTACATGGATTATGTCCTGAGATCGCAATAGCAACAAAGTGAGATAAGGACCTTCCAGATGAAGGCACATGTTGATTAAGACCCGTGAACTATAGAATGAAGGAATGAGAAACAATTACCCTAACCTCCACTTATTAGCCTTATTCGATACGAGTACCCACGCTTCATGGGGCACCCTCCAACAATACTGAAAAATGTGATACAAATTTTGTCTCATGTACCATGGGAAACCCCCCACAGTCACCTCTATGATACCTAGGAAGAGAAACTATGGATACCAACTCACAGTCATCATCCGGGGGGCATAGTCGACAGTCATGATCAAATGTATGGGCAGGGTAGAAAATCCCAAAGATTCAAAAACACCGCCTCTCATGGAGGTAAGGGCACTAGTGAAACCCCCAAATACAATCTTTCCACTACATTTAGTTAAGCTTTGGAGAGGTTATCTCCTCGGCTCTCCTTCATGCGACCTCATGTTTGACTCCTGTGTTAGAGGAGCTTCTCAACTATAATTATATGAAAATTGGATTTGACTCTCCCCGTCATAGACTCCTACATTTTATTTTGGTTGGACATGGAGAATTTACTCTCCACCCTAATCCAAGGCCCTAACCTAAGCTATTGGTGAACCCTAGAAAAACTTACTAGTTAATTTTAGAAATTATCGTTTGTTTAAATTTTGTTTCTTAAGTCACAAAGCAATGGACATGAAACTCAGTGATGTGTATTGACACTTGGAAAAACAAAAAACAATTACACTTTAAGAATATTACTGATATGAAACAAGCTAAATTATTCAAAAGAAAGAGGTGTAATATCTAGATATGAATGCCCTTCTTCTTCAAAGAAACGTTTCCTTTTCAATGCAATGCAAATGCAAATCTTTCACTTTTCATGAAACACACGATTTGATTCAAATATTCAACAGCTTATGCAATGGACTAATTTAATGAAAAATACAACTTTTTGCTTTTCACTTTATATGATAAAGATGCATCCTAGAAACTAACCCTAAATGCAAATTGAAATATTTTTTTTTTTAGAAAGTACAAGAGTGAATTATGGAAGAAAACATGCCTATAATAAAGTTTTATTTTTAAATGCAAGTGCAAAGGGAAAGGAAGAATGTTCACAAGAACACACTCTTACACTTTCATTTATGTAAGTAAATCAAGAAAACAAGAAGGTAGAAGAAAAGAAAGACCACGAATATTTGACCAAACACCCTATAAAGAGCTATAAAAATCATGTCAAAGTGCAGTATACACCCGAAGAATATTTCTAAAACCCAAAAACCATCAAAAGCAAAAAACAACCTTGATAAAACATGAAAGTTAAAAAATATTTTTGGACTTTTCTTATAATATTAAAACAAAGAAACAAATTCTAAAACCAAAAAGAAAACCCTAAAGACTCCTAGTATCTAGGAAGACCCTATAATATCACAACCCAACTTCTAGTGATTTGGAAAGAGAAAAAAACTCAAACCCATAACATGTATACAAACGTCTAAGAGACAAGTCGCATATGCCCATGAATATGTTCAAGGAAAGTCACATATGTACGAGACTGTAATAGAAGAAAAGAACATACTCCTAGTAAAACATCTAAGACTTGAGAGAGAAGGGTTTGGAAGTCTTAGGAAGGATTGTAAAATTTTAGAGAATGCTAAATAAAGGTCTAAGACAAAGAAAAACTTCAAAAGAAATGCAAACAACAAGTACCCTTAACAACCCAAAAAGGGTTTATCCCTAGTGGAGTCACCAATTCTGTTATGTAAAACTATGTCCTATGGCTATAGGTCAAGGCCACAATAGAGAGATACCCTAAAATACCACTCTCAAACTCAAATCAAGAAGTTAATAAAGAATAACTACTTTTTAATAACTAACTTTTAAAGGAAAGGGAAGAGAACAAACCTAGATTCTGACATTTGATGTCGATCCCACATGAATAGTTTTTCTCCAATACTCTTCCACAACGATCCTTTGAGATCTCCTACAAAAAATGAGATGAGCAACTTCCAAGAGGTAGTTATTTTATAATAAATTAAATCATGGACATTTCAATTTGGATAATAGATTCAAATCAAGATATAGATAATCTAGTAAGAACATGAATCAAAAAATGAAATTGGACGAGAGAGAGAGATATTTTATTATGAAAAGCATAAAATTTGGTTAGAACCTGTAACCACTACTGAACAGTCCTGAAACTGGGCTCCAAGTTCCTCCACCTAAGGCTAGAGATGATAAAGAATACCTCCTATTATTTGTTCTCAAACAGGTCAAAGGAAGGAAAAGGTTTTCAACTTGACAAGATAGGGAGAACACAACTTCTGAAAACAAGGGTTTCCATATGGGAAGGAAAATCTCAGATGTAAGGGGAAAATGGGACTTGCAGGACTGTAATGAAAATGCTAACATAAGGATGCATTTCTCTGTTCTGTTTTTCCTCCACCCCTAGGCTCTAATTTATACTCATTTTTAACAGTTGGAGTAGTTATGGATGGGCTACAGAAGGTTAGGAACCTAAGGACCCTGCCATCTCTTCCTATAATTTTGGGATTTATTATTTTTTTGAGCCAAATTAGAATGTACACAGGTTACTAACTAGCAAGGGGAATATGCATGCGAGTTTCTTTAAGGAGAGTCACGTAGATCAAGCAAGATGCGATTTTTTAAAGTATTTTTAGGGAGGAAAAGGGGGATTTTGGTCTTGTAAGTAGGGAAAGGGATGTAACTGAGGCCAATGAGTCATCATAAGAATATGTGGTATTAAATGACGCTATAACATTGACTGGGTTGGGAAGTTGAGTGTCTTCCTGGAACCCATCCTTGTGGATTCATATCCATGGCTTGGGGATGACCTTCTATTGAGACTTGGAACAATAGTGTCTAAAGTTGGGTGGAACATCCTTGGTCTACAACCAGTTGGTGAATGATTTTGTTAAAGACAAGAGCTCTCCATCATGGTTTTTATTTACTTATACATAAATATTTCTGATGTTTATTGAATTAATGTCTTTGAGATATGTATTAATAATTGTGCCTGCTTACTAGTTATTGTTGTGCAAGGAATATTGTTCTTTCTTTGATGGTTTAACATGAAACTTGATGGATGCATGTGTTATTTCATGCTTATTTATTTATTTGTTGGTATCAAATATTCAAAATCGATTCAAGAAGAGGTTATTGAGGTAGCATGGCTCAACCGACTAGTGGTCGGGGACGTTAAAATTTGTATCGGAGCGTTTTGAAGGGTGTTTTGGAAGTAGCATGGCTCAACCTGCTGGTGATTGGGGACGTTACATATTTTGACACTGTAGCAACAAAAGAGGTGTATAAGGTTTCCATTCCTCCTATCAACCGGGCCTTCATCTAGTCAATTGAGGAGGATGATAAGATTATTACACTACGACGAGAACACCTTCTTGCAGAGGTTATTAGTGGAGGCGGGGGGTCGAAGGTTTTTGCAGAGGTTTTTATTTTATTTTATGCGACTTTAAGGTATATATGCACTGGTGCATACATGAAAAATAAAGAACTGGCACATCAATGTTCAAAAACACCACCATACTTTGTAAAAAAATATACATGCACCAAATAAATCACATTGATGCCGTTGAAAATTATGCACCAGTGCACCTTACTGTTGTTAGGTGCACCATAGTAGGGTAAATAATTTTTTTTTCCAAACTGATCTTCATTATTACAACACATCCCGTGCTTCCAAACTCTCAAACAAGCATTGACGCTCACCTTCCTTCCTAAGATGCCCTATTTTAGGTGCTCTACATCGACTTGGATAGCTCCATTGGTAGATTCCACACATTTTCAAATTTTGGAAATTACCACAAATTTTCATTTCCTCTAAATGGTGAAACCATGCCTCCTCAAAACATAAGAGACCAGGTAAATTATTTATTACCTTCCTATTTTCATTTTAATCCAATCAAAATTTGAATTTAGCTTTAAATTTGACATTTTCTTTATTTTTTTTTTCCAATTTCACACGGTGCGCCTTAACACTTCAGCTCACCTCGAAGTGGTGTGTACTATGTTAAATTCATAGTGAGAACTAACACCAGTGTGTCTCATATATATATGCACCGGTTTCATTCAAGCAAGATCACCACGATAAATTATAAAAACAAAGCGGTATGTCCTTTGGAACACCTCTCAGCCAATGCACAATTGGATTCATCCCGCATTGGTACATTTCACTTAATTAACCGCACTGCTAGCTTAATGATTTGTAAAATTTAACATAGTAGTGAAACCATTTTAACCAACCCCACTAGGGTGTACATGAAACATAAAGCACCGAGGTGTACACAAAATATAAATAACTAGTGCATCGCATCAATGTTCAAAAGAATCACAATACTTTATAATAAAAAATACATGCAAAAAATAAATCGCACCAATGTTGTTCAACATTATGCGAAGGTGCGCCTCACTATCGTCAGACGCACCATGTTAGGGTAAATAAAAAAATAATTACCAAACCTATTTTCATTGTTAAAGTGCATCCCATGCTTCCAAACTCTCAAGCAAACACCATTTCTCACCATCCTTCCTAAGACACCTTGTCTTCGATGATCTACATCGACTTGGATAGATCCATTGGTAGATTCCACATATTTCCAAATTTTAGAAATTACCATGAATTATAATTTCTTCTCAATGGTGAAACCATGCCTCCTCGGGACATAAGAGGATAGGTAAATTGTTTATTAACTTCCTATTTTCATTTTCATCCAATAAAAATTTGAATTTAGCTTGAAATTTGGCATTTTTTCATTTTTTTCCAATTTCGTGCGTTGCACCTAAACGCTTCAGTTCGCCCTAACGCAGTGCGTACTATGTTAAATTCATAGTGAGCACCGCCACTTGTGTGTATCATATATATGTATGCATCGGTGCCATTCAAGCAAGAGCACCATGATATATTATAGAAACAAGGCAGTGTATCCTTTGGAACACCTTGCAATCGATGCATAATTGGCTTTGACCCGCACTGGTACATTTCACTTAATTAATGTCACCACTAACTTAATGATTTATAAAATATAATGTATTGGTGCAAACATTTTAACCCAACACACTAGTACTGTTTACAGAAACACAACGAGACATATATTTCCCGAATTGTCATAATGGGGCATCTCATTGGATGCCTCACTCTCGGTGCTCTATCCTTTACAATGCACCACAAAATGAAGCGTTGGTGCTCTAGTATCACAGTGGTTTCAGTGTGTTAATAGTAACACATCACACCGTTTTAACTGCTATAATGCAATTTAACTTAGCGGTGCCCATCAGTCCAACAAACACACTGGTATTGTAAAGACAATGACGCCGAGGTAAATTTGTAATAACCAATTAGAGTGATGCAACTTAGAAGATGCACTACTAGAATTTGTGGGAGTGTGACAATATTCATGGCACACTGGTGCATAAATTTTAAACGTACACACCATGACATGTATTGAAAAATAACAGTGTGGTTTGTCTTGTGTAAGGCCCCGATAACAGTGCATTAGTGATACAATGTGTTATCACATAAGGTTATCAAGGGCTGTAGGTGTGTATCGATATACCTGAATCTGTAGTCTTGCCCCGTCTCTATCCTTTTCGAATCGACAAGTCTTAAGTTTGTCCCCTTTCAGTGTGTAAAGTCGTCTTTTGTGTGACCTTTTTCGTTTCTGTGCCCTGGTTTCCCTCAATATCTTCACTGAAATAAATCTCAGCCCCAAGCCCCTCTATTTTTCTCCGAGGACGAGCACTCACCTCCTGCATTCTAGTCATTGGTCTCCCCATTTTCTCAGCTCACATCCAGTCATCCAAATTCTTGATCGTGCAGGCCACAACCATGAACACAAACTGCAACTTTCTTAACAGTCTGTTTTGGGATTGAAGCATAAGAAGAAGGGAGTTTTAATATTTCAGTGATGAATATTCCAAGAACAATCCAGATAAGTGGCTCACGAGCATTCGAGAGTGAAAACTTGCATGAAGTATAGTGCCAGAGAGAAGGCCCCGAAATGAATATGAACCGTTGATCTTAAAGGGGACATGTGGCAATTGATCCAAGCCTTCAGGGAAATGAGCTTCGTGAGATTTGAAATGAGAAATTCTCAGAAGTCCCGAAGACCCAAAGAGCCGAAGTCCCAAAGCAATCGTGAGCCATCGATCTTAAAGTGGACAAGTGGCAGGTGATCTTAGTGTTCGGGGAAATTGCTTTGAGATTTTTCGAAGTGAGAAGTGCATAAAAATTTCGGAGAGCCAGAGTCTGAACTCCCGAAGCAATAATGGACCATTGATCTCAAAATCAGTAGGGAGCCATTGATTTTAGTGACAATGCCTCTCGAAGGTCCAAAGTCTCAGAGTCCCGAAGGGGATCTTGGCCATTTGAATCCATAATGCCACGTGTCATCAGATATGTCACTCTGGGAGTTTTACTTTGGGAGTTTTAAAATGAGAAAAGTGCCAAGTGCCTAAATTCTCGAATTAGCCGAAGTATCAAAGCACCTGAAGTCTTGAAGTAGTCGAAGTGTCAAAGTGCCCGAAGTGCCGAGGTTCTCGAAGGCCCAAAGTGAATCTAAGTCGTTGATCAACAATAGCCACGTGTCGTCAGTTCCATAGCTCTGACGAATTTGCTTGGGGAAAATAAAGTTTGACTATTGAGAAGTCCAAAGCTCGGAGCCACAAAGGGATCTCAACCATCGATCTTAGGAGGGTCACGCGTCTTCAGATCCATAGCTCCGGGTAAAGGCAACTCAAGGTAGAGGAAGTTTTAGATTTGATTTTCCTGGATTATGGAGACCCAAAGTAATTATCGGTCGTTCGATTAAGGAAGACTCGCATCATCAAATCACCAACTATGAGTAAAATCACATAGAGGAGCCAAAGGAAAAAGAGCTAGCACTCGATCCTTGGAGCACCAAGTTCGTGGCAGTCATCGGCACATACACATGGAATCCGTCTAGCGCTGAGACATGGAACTCATTTCAAGCATTTTAAACACGCTTTCTGCCCATTTTCGAGTGACACATGTTACCTCTCCATCTGCGACATATCAGCATGGTGATGTCAGGCCTCCACATCAGATCATCCTCTGAGAGCTGTTATTGTTCATCTCCAAACGTAGTGCCCCATCCCAAGGCGCACTTTTGGAAGATCCTAAAGTTGGTGGGTGATTAATCTTGACAGTGGCGCTAAATATAGCGGGTGTGCTCAGATCACAGATCAGGACTAGACCTACGATCGCAGTCCATTGCGGGGACGCAACATGATCAGGCGATATTTTTCTTGAGAGGTCCCACAATGGAAACCATGACATGGAAAAAATGCTACGTGGTGAAATGTGATGGATTGCAGGCCCAAAAGTGGTCTGAATCCAAACCACTTTTGACGGCCTTGCAATGATCTCGTGTTTATATGGCATCCTATTTGAGAGAAACGCATAGCCGCCCCATAAGCATTAGGTCTCGTTCAATCTCCGAGGAGGCAATTAATGAAAATAGAGATGGTGGTTGAAACCTTGACTCGCTCCATAAATGGAAGGCATGGAGGGTCCGGCCGTGGGGAATGAACCGCCAGCTCGTGGTACCCCTGTGGACAGATTTCCCAGCAAAAACCATGCCGATCCGAGCTCCCATCTAACAGAGGGATGCACGTTCAGTTTGACAAAAGAAGTCACCGATGCAAAGCTTTGATTGTAGTGGTCAGGTCAGACTCCTGGTAGTTGTGAATTGTTCTGAGTATAAATATTTAGTTTTGATATTTTGTTATGGTCGTCAACTGGTTGAGTAGAGCTCCCTATTTTGTAATTTTTTGATGCCATAACTGTTCTCTAGTTATGTATCGGATTTGAGACTTTCAGATTAATAGAAGTCAACCTCTTTTCATCTCTTTTTAAAAACTGTGCTAAAACACTCGATCATGGAGGATCCAATCGAGGGTTGTTATGCTGTTTTAATGTAGGTTTGATTACAGTGGTATCGTGACCAGTTTTAGTCAGCTCCCTTGTTATCTTTTTCCCTCTTACACTGAATGGCTCGAGCATGGAGGATCCAACCGAGTTGTTGTAGCTTCATGGTGATGTACATTTTATCATTGTGTTGTTGTGACTATGTTGTTTGGACATATTTCAGTGTCTGAAGCTTGAGCTTAAGAGTGATCTTGAGTCTGAGTTTTTCTTCTCCATGTTGCTTGAAATCCTAATGGTCATAGTAGTCTTGTTCAACTTTCTCACTAAGTCTTCCCTCTGCTCACACTTAAACTCAATTCACTGACTGAAGTTAGTTGTGGTCCTCACTTCCCTATGCATTTCTCGTCTAGCTCTGTGTTGAACATCATTCATATATTGAGTTTTTTCCATTGACCTCCACTCACATAAAACCAACATCCACCAAAAAATTTGATGGGTATTGGGCTTATCCTCCTGCATTACGAGGGTGACTTTCAGTGCTAACAAAATGCACCGCTAGACATCATATCGATGATTTGGTAGAACAGAGGTAGCGATGCTCTAGGTTTAACAAATGGCACTATGGATTTGCGTGCCATAAATTTTAGTGTTACGGTGCATCTTTGTTAACAAAATGAATCGATGTCATTAAAAGAAATGAACCAACATGGTTAAAAGAACTGAGTTGGTGCATAACATCCTATGGGACACACCATAGAGTGGTGCTGGTTGCTTGATATAGTGCACCAATGTCAGGGCGTATGTTCTATTTGTGGCACACCAATTAGTTTTAAGGGTTTTTTTTTTCAAAAAATAATAATTGTACATTTGTTTAAATACATGCCGTCATTTATATATGTATTTCTTTTATAATTTCAATTTCTTTTATCTAAATATATATGGGCATAAAAATATTTGTATGTGAATAAGAGATGATGACGATGAGAGGAGGAGGAGGAGTGACATTAACAAGTTGAGACACACACATTTGTGAGTGAGTGGGAGGCTAGGGAGAGGGAGAGGGAGATTTTCCTTCACCCTCTTTTACAACCAACATAGGACCTTTTGATGGATATTGGCCTCCCGAAGTTTTATTAGGAGGGTGCATCCCTTAGGGGGAATTCTTTATTGTTACAATATTTGATCTGTCACTGGGATTACATGGGATAGGGTTTAAAGGTCGGTCCCAATCTTTGGTATCACCCCACAGAGGAGGATGTCTATTTCATCACTAGGTTGTCTGAGAGGGGGGATTGTTTTCCCCATTTCCCTGTGCTACAAATTGGTGTTGCAGGAGAGACCCAGCTGGTATATGTGTATAGATATGTCGGCTCGCATGTTCATTCGAATTTAGAGTTCCAGGTTCGTGGTGGTTAGGTGTGGATATCTTTATTTCAGAGAGAGGACGTTAGGTGCCTGTGTCTTATGCTCTTGACACTGTCATATTATAGCTCTGATGGGAAACACATTAGTTGATGTATGTTGTATTATGTAGATATTTTATTGTCGATGCCCTGATTGATTAAGTGGGAAGATGTTTTTTGGAGACAATTTTGTTGTGCATTAGGTCACTATCATGTTATTTTTTCTAGGACGAGATTCTTCCCATTCATGTCAGAGTTGTATACACTATTTTTTGAGAGGGTTCCTGCCACTCGACCATAAGTACCCTGCTTTCTTGATAGGCCTATGTTTGATGCGTGTATGCACATGTGCGGGAAGTTGATGCCCAAGAGGGGCCAATATGAGTTTCCCATTTCTTCAGTTGATAGGGAGGTATGTGATTTGTTGGATAGCAAGGACAATCATGTCGTCGACATTGTAGAGTACTTGTACGGAAGGATGGATTGGAGAGCATGTCCAAACATCCTATTTTCAATAGAGGAGCCAACATATGAGAGAGGTAATATTATTTTTATGTTTTTATCAATATTTTGCATATTTTTATGTCTTATTTAATGCACATGTAATTTATTGTAACATTGTTTTTCAATTATCCTATTATTGTTATTTATTGTTTTGTAGATATTGGCACATATGTTGAGGATGTGCCTCCCCAATGTGAGGATGAGGTAATGGAGGAGGTAGAGGACCGACCTCCAGTAGTACAAAGACCCCACATGCCACATATGATGGATATGAGATCTTGGCTAGAGGTGGTGGATCAACTATGATGTGTCATGACTAGTCACAGAGTGGTACCCGCACCCGTTAAGGACATATTACAGGTAGAGGATCTCTCTACTATATGGAAGAATTTTCCTTGTGACATAATGATGTTGATGCATCATATTCTTCATGTCATCAACCTAATTAAGACATTGATGGATGTTTCTCATGATTCCACTACATCTAGCTCATTAGCAGAGCCATCCAAATCCTCTACTCCACCACATGGTCCTCCTCCTCCTCTGATTCTCCTCCACATGAGTTAGTTTCACCATCTATCGATCTTCTTGCTTCCCCTCCACATATGTATGAACTTAAATCCACATGTGATCCTCCTCCTCCTCCTCCTCCTCCTTTTCCCCCTCTACTTGTGTCTGAACATGCATCCACTTATGATCCTCCTTTCCATACTCATCCTCCTCCTCCTTCTCCTCCTCCTGCTTCTCCCCCACATGCATCACCATATTCTACTAATCCTCCCCCTCCTCCTCCAATTGTGTAGCACACCTATTCCCCTAAGTACCTTTTAGGATATGGGGTATTAAATTTTTGCTTCTTCTAATGATCTTAACATTTATATGTCATAGCTCCATCATCTTTTGCTCATCAAGATCTTTCCAACGATGATAATTTTGCTCAGAACTGAGCTATGGAATAAGATTTATGACCTTCCAAAGTTCTCAGGTTTACATAGGAAACATCTCTCTTACTTCCACATGGAATCCTCATGACATCTCATTGTACATACCAGATGACATGGTGATACTCTCGTCCTGATGTGGCACTAGCCTATCTTGCCATAGTGCAACTTCAATCCATGCAGGCCTACACCCATCATCACTCAGACCATATCCCGAAACACTCTTTTCTTACCTCCAATGAATATGGTATCAAGGAATATTCCCCCTAGATACCATCCATTTGGAATTTGAGCAGTTCATGCAGTATCACTACTCTAAACCCAATGTATCGAGGGATATTCCCTTTCCGTCGATGGACAGTCTTGATGCATGCAAGATCTCCCAACCTACGGTTAGGATCCATTCAACACTGTTGGTTTACCGGTCCTACTGGACCCCATTCAACTCATCAACCAATTGAATATTAACACGTCATCACACTGATGCTCTTAGTCAACATCAATTCACCCTTCTCTCTTGACTTACTAGGTGGTGCTCGCGATAATCAACGATTGAGATTGAGTTTCATTTATCACCTCGGTCACTGCTGCCACAATGCACTTGTCTCTTAACATGACATGTGGCTCAGTGTCCACTCGACACGTGGACCCATTGTGACTTTCCATGTCACCATAGGGTGCTTAGGCTCACTTAGATAGAGAATGAAATTTGTCCCTCTCCTATAATCTGATTAAAAATACTTAATTAATATTTCTTATAATACCACTCTTTGGTATTTAATTACTTAAACCTCATTAGGGATACTTATTCTCCACAAACTAATTATCCAGTAATTACCTTTTTCTTAGCCTAATAATCTTGGCCCAGTAATTAATGAGGTTTTACTTTCCTCTCTTTCCCATGGGAATTTCCACATCCCAGAAAGAGTTTTGGTATTAATTTAAATACCACTCTAGTAGAGATTATCTCATAAGCCAATTAATTATATTATAACATAAACTATATTAAGTTCTAATATAATTAATTAAATTGTAACATGCTTAAGTTCATTAACCTTAATTATTATATAAATCAAGGATATTGTCTTATGACTTCTCACCGAATTTTCCACATAATTCAATATATATAAAAATTGGGACAGAAAATGAATTAAATCATATTTAATATTATATTTATTCCAGGTTATTCAAAACCCCCTTCACATGCAATATTAATTATTTTACAAATTTATAATGTTCAAGGTACCATACCCAGAACCCTTCAAAATCATGATCCAAGCTCTTCAGAGTTCCACTCCGAACCCTTCGTAGTTGTTCTCTGAACTCCTCAAGGTCAACTTATAAAAGGTTTTGGGGCGTGTGTTCATTTATTGTATACATATATATTAAATATTTTATTATCTCAAGCCATTTCTTGAGGTCTTCGTTATTGAAATATGTGTTCCCCCCTCTTTATTCCGACCACCAATTGCATAAGGATCATATTTTCATATTTAAAATATATTTAAACTTTATAACACCCATGCCATCGCTCCTATGGCTTCAGATTTCATTTAAACGCTCCCATCCACTCTGAATGGTCAACTACGAATAGACTTCGGTCTTTAAACTTGTGCGCACCTCCCGTTCTTTCAAAAACCAATCATGAGAGGGCATACTTTATTGTTATTTAATATAGGTGGGGTCTTATACTTCCCAATATTTCAGACTCCTAATACTCCCTCATAGCTCATCACTCCGAAGCCTTCATACATTATTCAAGTTCCCCTTCTCATTTACTCTAAAAGGGTTTGGAATTCATGCAGATCTATTATAATATAAAATGTTCAAGACTCCATTGGTCTTCGCACTCAAACAATTAATCCATTCTCTATGCTCCGAAAAAAAATATTATTTGATAATAATATTTGCGAATATTTATATAACTATTTTCATGTGGAAAAAGGATATAAGGAGGTATATTTTCCAAGTCTTTATTAAATAGAGAATATATATATATATATATATATATATATATATATATATATATATATATATATATATATATATATATATATATATATATATATATATATATATATATATATATATATATATA
>ML808520.1:69578-81150 GCA_009831015.1 Picea engelmannii | reverse complement strand
GAGGTAAGGAAGGCCAACCTTCCTCCAAGAAGATCCTCCAAGAAGATAATTACAAAGAGAAAACATACAATGTTGTGATGGAATTATAAGAAGGAATCTCTCCTTCCTCTATTTATATTGCAGGTAAGGAAGGCCAACTATACAATGTGGGTCTAGGCCCTTACATGCAACCTATAATGAGCACTTGTAGGCCAACACAAGTGAAGTTATCCCCTCCAAAGCACACATGTCATGCTCCAAGGTGATGCCATACACAATAAGGTCTCCAAGGTGATGTCATACAAAATAAGGGATCCAAGTTGATGTAGCTACATAAGATAAGTCCTCATCCCTCCACCACAAGCCTCCATAGACCCCATCGATCTTCCTAAGCAGTGTACTCCACTAGGTCAACTATCCCCTATAAGAACATTATTGCATCCCATGCATCCCTGAGCCAACTCCAAGCCTCCAAACAAAAATCCAAGCTACCCCATACTATCTATGGCCTAATTCCCTCCTCCAAGATGCACAATTCTCCTTCTCAGGGAATTCTCCAAGCAAGCGAACTCTACACGTGACCACAATGAATGACAACCACTAATATGTCAAGAGAACTCCAACGCCTAACATAAGAATATCAAGCCAACACATAACTGAAGTCAAGAAATAACCGATCAAATGTATCACAAACCATCTCTCATGCACTAATCCATCTTGGACCATCCAAAGACTGAACATACACAATATACACAAAAAATAATGAAACACCTCAAACATTGTGTAAACAATTTTAAAGTAACCCGTAAACTAAAAATTGGTGCAAAGTTCATATCTTTTTAGATTAAAATGATTTTGTTTAACAATTTTTACTTTAATGTAGAATGGTTATAAATAAGGATTTTTACACATATATTAGAATATTGTTATTATAAACAATATACTAACATGTATGTAAAATTTGTGTAAACATAGGCAAAACAATAAGATTGCAAAATTTAAATTATATGCATGATGAAATTATAATTATAATTTTTTCCATATGATATTTATATATTTATATTTTATTTAATAATAATAATCAAATGTAAAATTAATATATAATATTTTTTCCTAATAGATTATTCAATCAAACAAAACTAGGGGGGAGATTGTTATAATTGAATACTATATTATTCAATCAAACAAAACTAATGGGGAGATTATTATAATTGAATAATGTAGTGATATTTTCAAATTGTAAACAAATGCAATTTAATGTTAATGTTAGATTCTGTGAGTACGTAAGTGCCTTATTAATATATAACGACCAAAGATTTATTTAATTAAAATGAAACTTCCTGAGTTTTTTTGGTGAAATTTTATTTCTAAGAGGCAAAAACAAAAG
The DNA here is from genome assembly GCA_009831015.1 of Picea engelmannii. Classification (NCBI taxonomy): domain Eukaryota; kingdom Viridiplantae; phylum Streptophyta; class Pinopsida; order Pinales; family Pinaceae; genus Picea; species Picea engelmannii. The sequence goes on along the minus strand of ML808520.1, from coordinate 79,784 downwards.
AATAAAAGTTCAAAATTCTAAGTGTTCTAACAATTGGCATGTTCTACAAATTGGAATCCCAACTCAAAATGTGCACAACTAGCCAGAGCTACAATTCTGTTGCAGAAAACTTATTAAGTGGCTACATACTTCATCGATCGCCATTAGTAAACCAATCATAATCCTCTTTAATTCATTAAAAACTAAGAAATTAACGACAATTAACCACTTAATGCTTGGATGTTTGTATTGGTGCATTCATGAGGAAATAAGGTAAAAATGGTAATAGATGAATGGACGAAAGAGGTTAAATGATAAAAAAAGAAGTAATTCTAATGGTGAAAAGGTTGTCAAATCAACGACCCAACACATACGATGGAATCTTTACCTTAAAATGTCCTCATATCAATTTTGGGAATTAATTAGTGCCTTGGTGTTGACTTGAACCCTCAATGATGCATATCTTGGAGTGATGAATAATCATGATTCTGGGACACAATCTTCATGTTCTCCAACTATGTTAAAATATTTGATTTTTAAACCTTTTACAATGAAACAATTCATATACATTCTTAAGAAAAATAGAAAGAACAACAATGGCATACACACATAGTACACAAACATTTACCCTGGAAACCCTTAACTAGGAAAACCAACAAACCTTATGTTAGATTTTCATTAGTTTCGTTAACATTATATTTACCATAGCATTTTTATCTTCTTTTAACATTCAATAAACATATACTAAAATATATAAGCAATATATAAACAAGCACAAGAAGACACAAATATTTATCCTGGGAAAAACCCAACCAACTTTTCTTAGAGAGAATATTCCAATACAACCATGAAAAGTCTCTAATCACAAGAGAAAACCAACAATGAAGAACCCTAATAACAAATACTTATCTCTTCTTCTTGTCAAACCCTAGCAAGGGTAGACAATTGATCAACACCATAGAATTGGAACCAATATAACACACCACAAATCTGACACCAAGATATGTGTATCACTAGAATTGGCACCACAGAGTTGGTGCCACTGGTAACTGGTAGTTGCAAGTGTTACTACAACTGCGATTGATAATTGATAACTGGCATGAAGAAACTGAGAAGCACCACACAATTTGAGCGCAACTCCTCCAGAGGTATCACACGAGATAAATCACCAATATCCACCAATAATATCCTTCCCCAAGTTGGGCGCACTCTCCAAAAGAGCCAAAGACTAGAAATAGTGAAACTGTTGTAGCTGTAACTGCAACTTCCTAGTGCGCACTGCAGAAGGAGAACAGTCTGATTGTACAAATGAACTGAACCAGACTTATATTTATACTAATTTGGGTGCTTGTCTAGGGATGACTTATTATTCTGGGTATTCAATTTACTTTATTATTTATGTGGGCCGACTTCTATTCTTGGAAAAATATATTTCCACTTTATTATTATTTTCTGTGGGCCAACTTCTCTTCTGTGGTATTCTATTTCACTTTATTCTTTTTTGGGGTCTTCTTCAACTGTTCAATGGTCTTCCTTTGACTTCTTGGAATCTTCTTCTTATCTAAGAAAAGTTTTACAGGAGGAAAATACCTCCCACAACTACCAAAACATCAACACTCCCTCTTAGCTAGGGATGTATCTTTCCATAATGTCTTCATCTAGTAGTCCACTGAATAATCTGTAATCAACTAGTAGCACACATCTACTACCATGCCATCAGTAGCTCAAATCAATCACCACAGTATCTATGACTATGTTTCAATCAACTAGTAGAACACAACTACTTCCAAGCGATCCCGTAGTCTCCATGGCAATCAACTAGTAGCACACAACTACTACAATGCCATTCAATCTACTACTAAGTCATAGTAGTAACCAACTTTTGTCCACTTGTACACAACCACTATAGTAGCACACAACTACTTTCCAGTGACACACAATCACCGCCAGTGGTACAAAACCACCATAGTAGCACACAGCTACTATCCAGTGACACACAATCACCGCCATTGGTACACAACCACCGTAGTATCAAGAAGCTATTGTCTAGTGACACACAATCACCACTAGTGGTACACAACCACCATAGTAGCACACAACTACTGTCCAATGATACAAAATCACTACCAATGGTACACAACCACCACTATAGTAGTACACAACTATTTTCCAGTGATACACAATCACTGCCATAGTCTCACGACTACACTATGATGTTTCTCCTCTCCGAGTAGTCTTATTTACACCTAGACACCTTGCATGGTGTAGGAAATACTTGTATCCGGTTGTACCTTACTCCCTCAGTCACCTCACATGACTGATCTAGGAAACCCTTGGCCAAAGGGGTTAGCCGGCTAGAGGAGAAACACCACATCTCTCTCTCAAGGAGGGTGGACATTTTGTATCACGCCAAGCTTGTCTCTAAAGTACTCATACTTCACACTAGACAAAGTCTTGGTGAGAGTGTTCACTATCTTCTCATCCATGGATATGTACTAGAGCTACACAAATCCTCTCTACACCATGTCTATGGTGTAATGATATTTTATCTCTATGTGCTTTGACTTGTCATGAAAGACAAGATTGTCTGAAATATTCACACAACTTTGATTGTCATAATGTATAAAAGTAGGCTCCAACTCTAGATAAAATATCCCTGCAAGAAGCTTCTGAAGCCACACTGGTTCATGAATTACAACAATATCTACGATATACTATGCCTCTGTTGTACTGAGTGCCACTGACTCATGCTTCCTTCTTAACAATGAGATCATACCTGATCCCAAACTGAAGCAACATCTGGATGTGCTTTTCCGGTCCACTACATTCCCTGCCCAATCAGAGTCTGTATAACCCTTCAACTTTAGATCTCCATCTAAGACATATCTCAATCCATATCCAGCTGTACCATGTAGGTACATCAACACATGTTTTGCAGCTATCCAATGTACATGTCTAGGATTGACCATGTACCGACTCAAAGTGTTCACAGAAAAACATATGTTTGGCATGGTGTTAACCAGGTACATCAAGGATTTGATCAATTGTGTGTACATAGTGGGATCCACAAAATCTGAATATGAATCACTCAAGAGATTTAGATTCATCATCATAGATTTGTCCATGGATTTACAGTCCATCATCCCAAATCGCTGCAGGATCTCAACAACATATTTTCATTGGCTAAGGAAAATATCATCTGACCTCTGCCACACCTCAAATCCCAAAAAATAATGCATCAGACCTAGATCCTTCATATCAAACTCTGAAGTGAGATCCTCTTGCACCCATATCTGAGCTTCTCATCTCCTGTTAGAAACAGGTCATCCATGGGAAATCATCCACAAGCTCATCAAAATAAATGTCCGACATATCCTACCCGGGGTGCCTACTTGAGCATTTACGAATATTTCTTCAATCTGCAAACATGAGACTCCTTCTCATGTATCTTATGGCTACTCTATGTACACTTGTTCTAGCTACTCAAGTGAGTGTCTCATCATAATCTTCTCCCTCTTTCCTGGAGAATCCTCTGGCCACAAATCTAGCTTTGTACATCTCTATAATGACATCTACAACACATTTGATCTTGTAGATCCACTTTGAATTCACCATTGACTTCCCTTATAGTATTGGAACCACTTTCCACACATCATCCTTCATGATGGAATAATACTCTTCCATCATGTCATCCTTCCACACTTGATTCTTAGCAACTTCCTCAAAAGTGGAATATTTTGAATCAATGATCTTCCTTATCAGTGCCCCATAACTGGAAAACTTGTGTGGTCTCTTTCTCTTTCTGGAATTGAGGAAAAATCCATATCCCATTCCTTTTGACTGGCTTCCATCTATGTCACTAAAACAAGGGAATCCTCCTAGGAGGTATCATATCTCCTCGAAGCCTTTGAAGCTTGGATCTATCCTCCTTAACTTATGGAATGTGTCTGTGAGTCCTGGAAGATGTCTCTCTCTCCCATATGAATCTGAGGAGGAATACATTCTGAATGAAAGTATCTAAGCCACTGACTCTCTTTGAGATCAGGATCACTTTGAGTCTTCATGCTCCCTATTAAGCTTGACTCCCTCTAAATCTATATAATCTCTTGATCCATCTTCTCCCTTTGAATGTGTTTACCTCCTATGAAGTTTGATCTCCTATGAATTGTCCTCGAGAGGACTCTTCTCCCTACTAGATCCTGAGGGTTGAGTCCCTCTAAAATATACCTCCTTCTAAGATGGTACTTGGTGGGGAATCCTGTGTCACCACTGGTGGAGCCATCTCCTCCTCCTCATGATATGTCTCATAAATTCCATATATATGTATCCCCTTTGCATCCTACAAAGTATCATGTGATCATGTTGGTCTCTTATTGGTCACTACAATGATTATGGGTAGGCTCTTCTGGTTCTATTGACTCTTCCCGATGATCTGAAGAGTGATCAACTAAACTAGATGGATATGTACAGTCATCTTCAGAGCCTTTTGTTCCTTAGAATCAATATCCATATGAGATACTCTGTATCTCGCAAAATTATACTTATTTTTATAAGGTTCTGACTTCGTCCTCTTATCCTTCCTTACATGGATGTGTACGGTCATGTACACGACTCTGTGTCTGGATAGTATGCTCCATGTATCAGTTAGATACCATCTAATATGTTTCCTCTTGCAACCTGTTGGCACAGGGACAGACCCAGGGTTCAAATTTGATAGCGCACCAACACGCCCTAACTACTGGCCCTTTCGGAAACACCTACAAAGCAGATGAAATCTCACCTGAAGTAGCAATAGGGGGTTGCAAGACATAGGTGTCTACAACCAAAGGAAATGCAAGTAGAATCAAGGCAATCACACAAGGAGATCAAAATATCATTCCCAAACATAAACCTACTTCACATAGTTATAGATCAGATCTAACATACTAATACAATAATAATATATCATAGAACAAAAGAACACAACATCAATCACACACAACAACAAGATGTACGTGGTTCACCCTCTCCCTAGGGCTACATCCATAGAACTGTGCTTTATAATATATTAGGTGAAAGAATATAGTCCTATATGCCCTCTTAGCTAGTATATATTATCTCTTTCTCTCTTCTCTCTTTCTCCCTTCCCTATGCACCCAGCCGCAGGGTTGATCTTTGCACCCAACTGAAGATCTTACACACAAAATTTCCTCTCCACACAATACTTTTCTCTTAGAAATAACAACAATCACTCATCATCACACACTCAAACTAATGACGAACCCATCCCAGTTCCTCTTGGCCTTTATTTATACATTACAATAGCTCATCGACAACCTTAGGCTGAAGCCTAGGTGTATAAAACCCTAGATACCAAAACACTAGGTGTCTAAAACCCTAGGTCAACTTGACTCGTGTTTTCAAGGCTTTGCCAGCCTGTCTTTCCTTCCTTCCTGCGAGGTGCTCCAAAGAATCTACCGGTGGATTTTTCCACTTGATGAGTTGTCCACGATCCATCTTCCTTGCTGATTTGTCTTCCTTGATCCCCTCATCCAACGGATTTCTTTCTCTTACTTCGCTCCATCTTTTCTACTCTTTTTCTCACTTCAACCTAGTATCAGTCACTGTGTCATCCGCGCAGTTCATATTTCATCTTTTCTTCTTTAATCTTCACTTACTTCCAGAACAAAGGGCCAAAAGGCCCCCAACACTCACCTGTGACTTGTCTCGAGGCACTCTGATCTAAACCTTATGATTTTCTTCAGCTGCAGACTGCACAACACAGTCTGTGCTTTCTTCTTTGTTCTTCCCCACTGTGTGAAGAATGTCTTTTCTGTGTCTAGTACCCAGTTTCAACTACACCTGGTACCTAGATCCTTCACCTTCTATTTTACCGAGAGCTGCGAGGAAGCTGGTTGTCATAGTACAATTTCAACCGGCTCCCATTCACCAATCCTTCCTTCCATTCTCCATTCAAAGTCTTCAACTGTGCAGCTCCTCCTTCCATGACATAGGTAACCTCATACAGACCCATCCAATGTGTTCTGAACTTCCCTGGATGCTTCATGAACTTTTTATCGTATAGCAATACCAGATCTCCTTGCTTAAATTATTTATTCTTGATATGACTGTCATGGTAGATCTTTTTTCGTTCCTTCTGGACTTGCTGATGGAATCCTGCAATAATTTGGGCTTCCTCTAGTTCGACCAACTACGCGAGCCTCTCTTGGACAATGCCAGTGTCATCCATATCTATAAAGGCTGCGATTCTTAAGCTAGGGACCAATTATTCCATCGGGACAACTGCTTCTAGACCATAAACCAGCTTGAAGGGGCTCTGCATTGTCAACTTCTTACAAGTGGTTCTATAGGACCATAATACTCCTGGCACTCACAAATCCTAGTCATCCCTGTTCACACTGCAAATATTCATCAGTGTTGTCTCCAAGATCTTGTTGAAAGCTTCAACCGTCCTATTCACTTGTGGGTGGTAAGGAGTGCTCTTCTGATGGTGAACTTCAAATTACTGAGTCAAGTCTTCAATAGTCTTATTAATAAAATGTGTACCTTGATCACTCATGAGGATCTTTGGGCATCCAAACCTGGTTATGATATCATCAAATATGAAACGTGAAGCTGTAGTTGCACTACAGTCCTTAACTACTCTTGCTTCTACCCATCTGGTCAAATACTCTGTCGCAGTGATGATGTATCTTGCTCCTGTGAGCTTCCCTAGTGGGTTTATAGGTCCCACGAAGTCAATGGCCCATTTCTCAAATGATTGTAAGGTTAGTTGTGGTGTTAATGGCATGTCATATCGTCTGTATGGTTTCCCAACTCTTTGGCATACATCACAGGCTCTGTAGTAGTCTTTAGCCTCTCTGTGTAAAGTAGGCCACCATAGGCCAACTCAAAGAACCTTCTGCGCTATTTTTTTTCCTGCGTAGTGTCCTCTTGTGATGCCTTCGTGAGATTCTGCTAAAATCAATGGTATTTCTGTTTCCATGACACATCTCCTCAGGATCTCATCAGGTCCCATCGTATATAGCTGTCTAGCTATAAGTGAAAAATCTACAGCACGCAGTACCAACTATTTCTTCTGGGTGCTTGTATATTCACTAGGTGCCATTCCCGTTGACAGGAACTGGACTATCTCGACGAAGTGATCATCAACCTTTCTAATGGCCAACAACTGTGCATTCGACAATGTATCCTCCAAGATAGTAGGTTCCTCTCCATGTTCCAACCTCGACAAGTGGTCAGGTCCCTTGTTCATTCCCCATGGCTTAACCACGATCTCAAAATCATATTCCTGAAATAGCAGAAGCCATCTTCATATCATTCCCCCCAAAACTGGCTTTTTGAATAGGTATTTCAGCATGGAGTGATCAGTGAACATTTTAAAGTGTCCTCCTAACAAGTTGTGGTGAAATTTCTGCAATGCATACACCATGGCTAACCCTTGTCTCTCAGTGGTGGTGTAATTTATCTCATCTGTTGATAGCTTCCTGCTAGCAAAGGCTAACGGGTGGTCAATATATCCTGCTCCTGGTTGTGCTAACACTGCTCCTAATGCAATAGAATATGAATCAACATGCACATGAAATTCCTTGCTCCAATCTGGGAAAACCAGAATAGGCGCATTAACCATTTTCTGTTTAGTGTGTCGAAGATTTGTTGGTATTCTTCTGTCCATTGATACTGATAGTATTTCTTCAAAAGATTCTCCTTGGGTGTTGTGTTATGTGCATAGCCTTTAATGAACTTCCTGTAGTATCCATTATGTTCTAGTGCAGTGCGTAGCTATTTGACTGAAGTAGGAGGGGGTAAATCAACTATAATGACAATCTTAGATGGATCTACCAACAATCCCTTCTTACACACAATATGGCCTAGCAACACTCCAAAGGGTGAAAACAAGATGCACTTCTTCAGGTTTAGGGCAATCTAACATTGCCTGCACTTATCCAACATTAGTATTAAACATTCAATATGATTTTGCAATAAGCTAAAAGCAATCCAATCATCAAAGTATGCTTCCAGAAATTTATGTAAAAACTCCTTGAATGCTTCGACCACCTCCCTAGAAAATATGGATGGTGCATTCTTCAATCCAAACGAAATCACTGTATACTGGTAGGATCCCTATTCTGTGGAAAATGTGTTCTTATGGCAATCTTCTTTGGCAATCCTGATCTGATGGTATCCTGAAAACCCATCTGTAAAAGAATATACCTCCTAACCTCCTACATTATTTAATACTTCGTCAATAAATGGTGTAGGGAATGTGATCTAAAAATGAAGAAGACTTGAAATCTTGAAATTATTTGCAAGTAAATTTTATGTGTTAAAAGAAAATGGATCAACTTTGCAACACATTAATTAAAGGATTACTCATGCAAGATACAAATAAACAGTAGCATAATCAATGAACATAAGCACATAAACACAACAATTGATAAAGGAGTTCACCCCTCTCTTGGGCTACATCTCCTGGTCTAGCTTCCAATGGATCATTATTATTAATTGCTCAAAGTGCTCAAAAACATGCCTTACAATGCTCAAAATGACCAACAGACTGCTCCAATGGCTTCAGAGCGGCCAAAAACCCCTAGATGGGCTTTTTCGGCACCTTAATCAGCCAAAAAATGAAGAAGTTAGGGCTCCTGGAAGTCCCTCCTTCAAGCTTGTTGTCTTTGCATCTACAAAATGCACCCTTTCTTCATGAACCTAGCACACATGCAATTTAAAGCGTGAAAACCCAGCACTGGGTGCAACCGTGCCAACAGTGCGAACTGTAGGACAGTTATGGGTGCGCCAACCCCTAACTGCCTAGCACTCGGGCACATGAGGGTCCATACGACCGACGCAATAAAAAAAGGGCTAACTGTTTGAAAGAGCGAGTAAGGTTGTGCCAAATGTCGGGCGCATGGCTATCCATTGAAACCGTTTTAAACACCCCGCGCCCTTTGTAATGGTGGTCACATGCAACACAATAGAACCGCGCGCTTTACACATGTGAATTACCCCGCGCACGCCATTTAACAAAGGCATTGTCATATATATCGTAAGTGTGACCGGGGGTTGGGGCTAAGCCGCAACCCGGACCCCCGCGCCGATGGTGACATAAATTGAATTGAAATATATGTTAAAACATATTGTTTACAAGCAACAACGTGTGGGCTAGTGGTAGCCCACACTCTACCAAAGCGCAGAGCCAATGGGAGGTCCGGGGTTTGACCCCCACGGACCTCATACAATTTTAAAACAACAAACCAAATGCCAATATCGGGATGCCATATGGCAGCCCATGACTGGGTCACGTGGCACCCAATCACTTGTCCAAACGATGCCACATGTCAGAATACCATTCGCCCTCAGCTACCAACCAAACAATGCCATGTCATCACATGCCACGTCAACGTACGGTCGTACGACCCTGCCACGTCAGCCTGTACGGACTGTACAGTCAGCATCCTTTTTTTGCCTATTTGACATTCGAACAGATTGCGATATCTCTCGCTCCTGACGTCCATTTGAGACAAAATGAGTTGCGTTGGGTTCACAACGACGAGGCCTACGCTCTCATCCAGTTTGAAGTGATTCCGAGCACTTTGAATTTTTGAGCAAAATTTGATCCCCTGATCACACCTCCCCATTGGGAAGCTTTTGGACCTCCAAAAGACTATTTTCATTTGATGTGAAGATGAGGGTATAGTTCCCTCACCCTTCCAACCTCAATCCACTTGGCTTTGCTTGGATTCGTCCCTTTAAGACCAACTCGAAGATACTCCACATTTCCTCGTTTTGAAGTTCGCATTCTCCTGTCAAGGATGGTGTCTTCATGCAGTTCTGTAAGATACTCTTGGGAAAAATCATCTATGGAAGGAATCTGAACATGCTCTCCTTGATCATCAATCAATGGAGGCTCATACAATTTTAAATTCTCAACATTAACAATTGCATACATCTACATATAAGGAGGAAAATCTAAATGAAAAGCATTGTTACCAATCTTGTCGATAATCTTGAAAGGATCATATCGAATTGGTTTCAACTTTTTACCTTCTCCTTACTGATGTAAAGCCAAACTTCATCTCCAACATGGAAACTGTGATCAACACGATGCTTGTCATGTCTCGTCTTGTACTTGGCCTGACTCTTTTCCAACTGCTCTTGCACCACTTGATGTATCGACTGAATTTGTTCAATGAACTTTTCTGCCCTATCAATGTCATATTGACCATT
>ML808520.1:10929-64771 GCA_009831015.1 Picea engelmannii | reverse complement strand
CACCATCAACCAATCATCACATAGAACCTGATAATGCTTCCTGAGACTTCTTCAATTTCTGCAATTCTTCAATTCTTGGAGTACTCTGATCCTGTATATAATATTACTCAATGTATTCTCTGAAACTCCTCCAAGTTTCACTCTAATCTTCCCCAAAAACAAGTTATAGAGAGAATGGTAGACCTTGTTCAATTATATTTTATTTAGGAGACCGAACTTGTATAGAATGCCCCACACTCAATATTTAACATCTGATTCTAAAACTCACACACAATAAACTACAGTATGTACTATTTCCAATGAAATTTGTCCCATGTCATTTGGATTCTCGATGAATAAGTTATGACTATTTTACCCGAAACACCTATTTATTGAATAGCTTCAGGACTGGTCACAAACCCTATCTTCCACAACATGTATCTCCATAATTATAACAAATCAAGAGCTGAAATTTTACCACAGGTACCTTGATATGTCTTCTCAATTCCATAGCAATTTCACCATCTGAATCATTCTAGAAAAAATTTATAGCAAAAATGGTAAGCTGACCTGAAAATAACATACCTTAGAACAAATCACCAAAAGACTTCATCCTCCCTTGAAATCCAGCCTTCTTTACTTCCGATTTCCTCTGAAATTTGAATTGTGTATCAAATGAATGTATAATGATATTTATTTATACCATTTACGTCACTTTATTTTAACATTAGGGCCGACCTGCCACTTTCTTATTTTGTAATTCTTTTCTTTAATTTTCTTCAGGGCCTACATGTACTTCCTTCTTCAATTCATTTTGTCATATTCAAAAATTCATTTCTACTCAACCATGAGGATCCACGTGATGTGCCACATACCACCGAAAACAACATGATGTATACTATCCATCCATGGGTGTTCTATCTTCATGTGCATTTTCCTTCATGTCCAAATACCTTCATCAATCTTGCGGTCCAAAACCCATGACTAGGGTTGACATCAATGACAAAAACCAATCTTCCAACACTCCTTATATTTAGGGTTCAATATTTAAGGTCTTTGTTTAATTGGCCTTGCATCTGGTTTCAAGGGGATGTTCATCTCTCCCATGGGCCCCTTAATTCGCTTCATATAAGTGAACTTGGTTGGAAACAAGTCCTGATATTCATGCAGTAACTCTGTGATCTTATCAATAGTAGCATCATCCCAGTAATATCCAACATTATCAAGCTTAGGTGCTTTCTCTGTTCCAATATTAACTTTATTGATTTTGATTGGTTGTTCAATAAAAGGTGGTTCGAATCTTGGTCCTTCTATGTTTCTCCATCCTTTTGTTTCTGCGATGTTCACCTTCCTAGGATCATTGTCTTCATCGACATTGATATTGTAACATCCTTGCAATTTCTGAAGAGGTATAGTCCATTCATATTCTTCTTACTCCACAGGGAGGCTAGGGGATTCCTCAAATACTTTTTGTCTTACAACCTGTAAAGCTTGATCTACCATAAGGTACTGACTTTCAAACAAGAATGTAGCTATGAAGTTCTGTGTCATACCTTGCCAATCTGCAGCGGTGAGATGCAATTCCTCTTCAAGGTACCAGTTGATAGGCATTGTGTCTAGAGTATTGATGAATTTATGCACCCACAACTCTTGAGGAATGCAGCTCCAGGCCTCCTCACAGCTTCACACATGGTCTCTCGGGCAACTTTGACCTGTGTACCTAACTTCACATCCTTCCACTTGTTCTGAAAATCACGTTGTCATCAAAGTGCGACATTGTTTCCAGTTCGCGATGTTCCTTTTATATGTTCCCCACCATCTTGTTGGGGTAGATTTCAAAGCCTCGTCTAGTGCCAACAGTCTCTGTTGTAATGATATAGTTTATTCAAATTCTAGTAAGAAAGTTTCTAAGTGATTCAAACCATCAAATGTGGGTAAATTACTTACTGTTGTGCCGATCCAAAGAACTTCTCTGGTCAATCTAGCACATCGTCGTGTAGAAAATTCATACATCTTGTTCTGCCAGTTCTCTAGTGCTTCTTCTGAGTCAGATGAGCATGTGTTTTCACTTCGCCGTCTTAGGTTCCCCTCAACTATAGGATTAATGTAATCCTGCTATCTTGCGGTCAATTTGTATATATTCTCTAACTCATATGCGCAGTCCTCTTCTCTGATGGGCTCTGTGTATCTGGGACCTTCATTAGGATCCAAAGGTGCAATGAACCTAAGGCCATCACCTTCAAACATCATTCTTATTTTCTTCAAATAAACAATAATAGAATTGTTGAAAGCCCAATCAATTCCTAACAACACGGGATAAGGACAACTATCATCGACTATCTCAATCACCTCGAAGTCCACAAATGTTCTGACCCCATCGATGTCCACATGGACGTGTTCTAGTCTTCCGAAGGGGCTCACAGCCTGTTGATTGGCCATCCTAAGTCTGATGGGGGAATAGATCAACTTAGGTTTTCCCATCAGTGCCCAGGTCTGCTTCGTCATAACATTGACCTATGATCCTAGGTCGAGGACCACATAATCTATATCATATTCTCCAATTTGAGCGTTAAGGTGTAGTTCCTTATTTGTCCTTCTCTTTTTGGATAGTTGATGTACTGCTTTATTCAATAGAGGATCTACCTTTCCTAGCTCATACTGCCTGATCAAGTTTTGGAGCTCTTGTACAATGGTCTCATCCCTTATCAAATTAATGCAATTGCATAAAAATTCCATGAGTCTGCTTACCTCTTTTCCTTCTCCAGGCGAAGCGGATTGATCAAAGGCCAGGGGCATTCGACATTCTCTCACTTCTGGTTGTGCCTTTGGTGAAGAAGCCTGATCTCTTCTAAATTATTTTCTTGCCTCTTCAAATGTCTGCTTATATCTCTTTGGATCAAACTCTTATGTCTTCTACCCATATTTTCTGACTCTTGATTGTTCTGTAGTCTTCCTTCGAGTCACCCTGTCTTGTCCTGTAGCAGCACCTCCTCTAGTGATAAAAGCGACTTTGGGATATGCTCCACGAGGTTCTGCTGTGATTAGCTGTACTTGTTGGTTTCCTCCTCGTCTTTCCTGAAGTTTGGCTAACAACGCAAGACAATGTTCTATGACATGTTCAAATGAGTTGCAGTAACTGGAAGTGGTACAAGGGTTTTGACAGTCCCTTACCAAATGACTTGGTTGTGCGCAGTTATAAAAAATGATCTAATTTCTACCTCGACCCATACCTCCTCCTTTTCCTCTTCCTCCGAATCCACCACGAAGGTTTAAGTTTCCTCTTCCAAGGGAATTATACTGCGTAGTGTTCCTGTCTTGCTGTACTTCACCTTGAATTTCGTATATATCCCTTGACCTTTTATGCATGAGGTCATAGGCCCTACAATCCCTATCATCATGCCCTACTGACTTACAAAATGTGCAATACAAATTTGTGGGCGTCTGAACATAATTTTTCATGTAATAACATTCACCAGGGTGATGTCTATTTCTTCATACCTCGCACCACAGTAAGGTAACTTTCTTCAAAGGGATCGGAGCTCTAGATGCCAAGTACTCGTGGAATAGGGGGCAGTGCTCCTTGTCATGGCCTTCCGATTTTCATCTAATGCACCATATATCTTCTCTTTTATCTTTTCCCTTGTATTTATTCATATCTTTGACCTGCTGAGACAAGCTAGTTAACTGACTTAAAATTTGGCTCATACCTGAGCTGGATTCTCCCATAGGGGATGATTCTAGCTTCATGGAAATATCCAGTGCCTCAGCCTATGAAGCAATCTTCTCTTGCATTAGAGGGACTCTGATGTGTGGTAAAAGGGATTCAATGAACCATTCCTTGTTCTGCTCGTCTGGGATCTGAAAAGTCAGTCGGCCCATTAAGGTTGTAAACCTATGATCAAACTCCCAAACAAGTTCAGATACTCTTTGCTTGATTTCTTTCAACTCTATAATGCATTGTGACTCCGACTTTGGTTTCTTGAATTCTGCAACCAATGCATTCATGATCTCATTCAGTGGTTTAGGCTGTGCAGTTCCTTGGACAAGTTTCATGTACTAGCTCAGTGCACAGTCTCTCAAGGTAGTACTAAACTGAGCTCGTTTAACAACTTCGTCAGTGACATTCTTAATACTCCATACGGCTTCACATAGAAACCAATGTTGATCAAGATCTTCAGATCCATCTCCTCTGAAGGTGGGTAACCTCATCTCATCTTCCATAGATATTTCTAGGTTTCCTGACTGAGTGTGCGCTGAACCACTTTTACCAGTGCTCTGAGTGTTATTATAACTTAGGTTACTCTGTTTACTTAATGTTGCTGACACAACAGGGGGTGTAATAGCACTTACTTCAACAATATGCGTAGTCCTTGAAGTTTTCGACTCTTCTCGGCGAATTTCTTTAGTCTTCTCTTCTTCTTCCCTAGCGGACCCTAAATGTTCCTTGTTCAACAACCCTTCTTCTTCTCCACCGTGGAACCCTTCTTCTTGTGCTGGTTCGTGACTCTGATCGAACAAGTTCACTATAGGAACTTCTCTGAAGGTCCTCCCATTGCGTGTGTGTTCGATCTCTGTGTCGCTGTCGCTGTTTGAATTCTTGAACATTATCCTTTTCAGTCTGACCCACTACTGTATCTTCAAGATGTTCTTCTCATGTAATAACATCTTTATTTTCAACTTCAAGAAGTGTAAAAATTTTCCTCTAGGTCCTTTAAAGAAATATCTCTCTGCTTGGCTATATGATTCTACCCTATCAATAGAAAACTCCGTGATATAACCTCCAATGGTACTATCAAACCAATGATCTACTGCTCTTGACACGACGTTATCAAATATTTTGACCTTCTTGATCAACGCCAATGTCCAAACCACAGGCGGTCTAGATCTAATCTCAAACTAGGTGTTTGCTAATCTGGCCAGCCACTCGTATAGTTCCTTATGAATTCCTCCAAAGAAAATCTTGTTTATATCAGTAAAGATATACATTCCCAACTAGTCTTCTATGCTAATATTATGGTTCTTATTCCGAGCTTCTACGAAGTCCTTTCCCTGTTCTTCTATCCACTTCTGAATCTATGTCTTCGATGGAAACCACCTTGACATTCCCTCAAGAATATCCTAGTCCTGACAACGAAACCATTTTTTGGCACAGGGGCAGACCCAAGGTTCAACTTTGATAGTGCACCAACAATCCCTAACTACTGGCCCTTTCGGAAACACCTACAAAGAAGATGAAATCTCACCTGAAGTAGTAATAGGGGGTTGCAGGACGCAAGTGTCTACAACCAGAGGAAATGCAAGTGGAATCAAGGAAATCACACAAGGAGATCAGAATATCGTTCCCAAACATAAACCTACTTCACCCAGTTATAGATCAGATCTAACATACTAATACAATAATAGTATATCATAGAACAAAAGAAAACAACATCAGTCACACACAACAACAAGATGTACATGGTTCACCCTCTCCCTAGGGATACGTCCACAAAACTCTGCTTTATAATATATTAGGTGAAAGAATACAATCCTATCTACGCTCTTAGCTAGCAGATCTTGTCACTTTCTCTCTTCTCTCTTTCTCCCTTCCCTGCGCACCCAACTACAAGGTTGATCTTCGCACCCAGCTGAAGATCTTACAACACAGAATTTCCTCTCCACACAATAATTTTCTCTCAGAAATAACAACAATCACTCATCATCACACACTCAAAATAATGATGACCCCATCCCAGTTCCTCTTGACCTTTATTTATACATTACAATAGCTCACCGAGAGCCTTAGGCCAAAGCCTAGGTGTCTAAAACCCTAGGTCAACTTGACCTGTGTTTTCAGGGCTTCACCAACTTGTCTTTTTTTCCTTCCTGCGAGGTGCTCCAAAGCATCTACCAGTGGATTTTTTCGCTTGCTGATTTGTCTTCCTTGATCTCCTCGTCCAATGGATTGCTTTCTCTTACTTCGCTCCGTCTTTTCTTCTCTTTTTCTCATTTTGATCCAGTATCAGTCACTGTGTCGTCCACACAGTTCATATTTCGTCTTTTCTTCCTTAATCTTCGCTTACTTCCATAACCAAGGGCCAACAAAACCATCATTATAAATCCCTCTTAGAGATATCAAATGTGACCTACCTAGAACAAGAGCAACAAAAAGGGAAAACAACAGACAAGAATAATACTCTTATAATAATAACAATAATAAAAATAAGAATGGGAACAATCGTCACAATAGCTCCTTCTTAGAGCTATCACTTGTGACCTTCTTGGAACAAGAGCCAAAACAAAAAATACAATAACAAGAAATAAGAACAACATTCTTCCAGTGTTGTGACCAATCATTCCTCCATGGTAACCTTCTTGAAACAAGAAACAAGAACAACAACATCTCCATGGTAACCTCCATGGAATTTACAATATAACTTGCCTGGAACAAGGTCAACAACCAAAAACGTCTCCTAGAGGAGATCAATTTATCTTGTAAAAAAGTGCATCATTAATACTGAACAATGAGCTTTTACTTAATAATCATGAGACCAACAATATTCAAGTGTTACTAAAAATTTGATAGCAATAACATTAATATAAATCTAAAGACTGTTATTCTAGTTACAACACTTTCTTAGGCTACAATAGTATAAAATATCAAACCTGATATGACAAACTAGAGTCTAGCTATTGGTGTCCCATTTGAGTTTTTCTATATTGTAGTAGACATCATCACTGATGCCTCCAACTCTTTGGCTTCCTTTGAGTGCACTAGATCTAAGATCCATTTGGATCTACTATCACTGCTTGGATAATTTTTCTTTTGCGAAGTGTACGTCTCCTTCAAACACCCTCATCTTATATACAAGTACACCATCCATCTTTGTCTTCTAAGTTGATACATTACATCAATATAAAAAATTTAGAAATCTGAATCAAAAGGTTCAGTGTCCAGGAAAAAATGTCAACAAGCCTAAAACCCTAAAAATTCAATTTTGATGGAAAGTCAACCTGAGAAGTGCAGTATATTCTCTAGAGTAGGGTGAGTTGATTAGTGATGGAGTTTGTCCTAATTGATTTTATAATAAGTGCTCAAAGATATTGACAAATAAAACTGTGCAACAACAAATTGCATGTGCAGTGACAAATCTCAGTAATGTATCAAATCTCACGATCTTCCTTCTAGCAGTTAGATTGTTCTGAAGGAAATATGCTCTGAAACCATGTTATATTTTCATTAGTTTCGTTAACATTAGATTTACCATAGAATTTTTATCTTCTTTTAGCATTCAATAAACATATATTGAAATATATAAGCAACATATAAACAAGCACAATAAGAAGCAAATATTTATCCTAGGAAAACCCCAAACTTGGGGGAAAACCCAACCAACTTTTCTTAGAGAGAACATTCCAATACAACCATGAACAAGCTCTAATCACAAGAGAAAACCAACAATGAAGAACCTTGATATCAAATACTTATCTCTTCTTGTAAAACCCTAGTGAGGGTAGAAAATTGATAAACAACATACAACTGGAACTAAGATAACACACCACAGAGTTGACACGAAGATAGGTGCATCGCTAGAACTAGAACCATAGATATGACACCACAGAGTTGGTGCCACTGGTAACTGGTAATTGAAAATGCAACTGCAACTGATAACTAACTGGAACAAAGCAACTGAGAAACACCACACGACCTTATCGCAACTCCTCCATAGGTAGCACACGAGAGAAATCACCAAGAGCCACCAAGAATATCCTTCCCCAAGTGTGGCGCACTCTCCAAGAGAACCAAAGTCCAGAAATAGTGAAATTGTTGCAGCTACAACTACAACTGCCTAGTGCGCACTGCATAAGGAGAACTGTCTGACTGTACAAATGAACTGAACTGGACTTCTATTTATACTAATCTGGGCACATGTCTAGGGAAGAATTCTTATTCTTGGTCTTCAAATTTACTTTATTATTTTTGTGGGCCAACTTTTCTTCCTAGAAATTATATTTCCACTTTATTATTATTTCCTGTGGGCCGACTTCTCTTTTGTGGTCTTCTATTTCACTTTATTCCTTTTCAACGTGTTTGATTTGGATTTTATGAGAAGAAATAAATGAACACTGATTATTAAAATATTCTTAACACAGAATAATAGAGATACAATAAAATTGGTTTTCTATTCAATAAGGAAATAAGATGAAATTGTAAAATGCAACGGAAAACAAGCTTGCTGGAATGGTGGCGGCTTATCTCTGAGAAGAGATGTGATGACTGTGCTCATTCGCAAGAAAATGATTACAATGAGGATATGAAGGAATTTTTACAATTAAAAGGAATGTCAAAAACTCTATACATCCAAAAACCTAACCCTAGGAGATGAAGTGCTAAAAGTCATGTGGGCCCCGTTTGGGTAAGTTAGTACATCAACTTCCTGGGGTCGTAACTTTTGCATACGATCTCCGTTTTAGACGCATGATAAACCGTTGGAAAAGTATAATATAGGAGATTCATTTTGGGGTATTAATCAAATCCTTTAGCTATTATTGAGAATATTTATCCTAAAACCTTCATTTAGGCTCTCAAAATGGCCCCGAAAGTTAAAAACTACTAAAAATAGTAAATTGCCAAAATTGCCAGAAAACTGTTTTGAGTGAGTTGGAAAAGGTGGGTTGCCACCGATATCCACCTGGATAAATCCTCCCTCCTTAGGAATAAATGGTCTCCATTGAGTTGATTTCCCCCATCAGATGAGGAAATTTCTGTTGAATTTGGCCCTGGGTGAGCCATTTGCCTTGGTGCAGGAGATTCCTTGCTTTGACGACTCGATAAAGCTGGATCCTTTGCTATCGATTGCCCTTGATCTGTGTGTCCATAATATGATCACTGGATTCATGTTGCATGTATTCATGGTTGAGCTCTGTTGGTCTCAACTTCTATGCTATCTCTAATGTGTCCAATAATGGTGGGAAATATGGCTGAAGGAGAGCCACGTTGAAGACTGGGTGCAGGCCAAGGAAAGGGGGAATGTTGAGCTCAAAATCATTGTCACCCACAACCTTGTTGATGGTGTATGACCCATAACAGAGTGGGTGAAGCTTCTGATGAGGCTTGATAAGGCGTTCTTTCTGCAAGTGCAACCAAACTTTGTCTCCAACCTGAAACTTATGTGTCACCCGATGTTGATCATGGTGCTGCTTATACTTGGCATTACAATTTTATAGAATATCTTGAACGTGTTAACGTATGTGCTGGGTCCGCTCAATGAACTAGGTGTATTTTTCAGCTTCTTGTGGAGTAGGGGACGATTCGGTCGAGGTGGTCACCAGGAGTAGTGAAACATCTATGGGGCCCAATGGTTTGAATCCAAACCCCACCGGAAAGGGGACGTGGCCAATTGAGCTATGAAGGGATCGGTTGTAGCTATGCTGGACATAGGGAAGAATTTCCTCCCATGTGTGGGCATGTTTTGAATTGTACATGCGCAAGATATGTACGATCATCCGATTGATGACCTCATTTTGGCCATCTATCTGGGGGTGGAAGGCAGTGGATTTGGTGAGCTTGGTATCCAACAGTGACCAGAGTCTCAGCTAGAATGTGCTAAGGAACTAACTATCACAGTTTGAGATAATGGTTTGTGGGATCCCAAAATGTACCCATACTCGTTCAAAGAAGAGATTGGCAGTGGCTTCTTCTATGATGTTCTTCTTGCAGGCGACTATAATTGGCATCTTGGAAAAGCGATCAATAACCACAAAAACACAATCATTTCCCCTCTTGGTGGATGGGAGGCCCGACATGTAGTCCATTGAGATGGATTCCCACGGCCTTTCATGAGTAGGAAGAGGGGTGTACATGCCCTGTTTCTTAGTGGTTGGTTTGGAAATAGCGCATGTGGTGCAGGACTTGATATACTTGTCGACATCCTATCAAAGTTTAAGCCAATTGAAATGTTTCTACAACACTAACACTCTCTTTTCAATGACAAAGTGTCATGTCACCTGACTGTAGTGAGCTTCCCAAATCATCTTCACTCGATCTCTTAATGGAACACATAGATGGCCCAGAAATCACAACAACCCATATTGAATATGGAAATTAGTGACCACTGAGTTGACACCCAACATTTGGTAGGTGGTGGAGAAGTCAGGGTTTGTCTTGTAGAGGTAGGGCCATCCAAAGGTCTCGTGGCCGCAAGAGTCTAGCACCGTGGTGAGTGTCGTGACTAGAGGCCGAATAAACTCGGTTGGTACTTCCTGTTTTATACTTGATGTTGAGGTGGAACTGTTGTAAGTATGTGGACCACTTCTGATGGCGGTCATTCTGCAATTTTCCTTGGGTCTGCATGAACTGTAGTGGCTTGTGATCAGTGTGGATGAGTGTCTCCTTCCCAAGAATGTAATGTCTCCACTGGCGACAGGCTTGCACAATGGAGTACATTTCTTTGTCGTAAGTAGGGTACTTACAGACAACATCTAATAGTGTTTCACTATGATATGCCACGGGGTGGTCGTGTTGTGAGAACGATGCCCACAACATAGTCTGAAGCATCTGTATCGATCTCAAAGAGATGTTGCAGGTCCAATAATGAAAGTACTGGGGATGAGAAAAAATGGTTGTTCAAGTCATCTAAGGCTTGTTGTTGGGACAGGGCCCACACAAATTTTTCCTTATTGCCATGCCTATTTACTTGGCTGAGGGATCATGCGATATGATAGAATCCCAACACGAACCTGCGATAGAAATTGGCGAAGCCCAAGAAGCTCTAAAGTTCAGTGAGTGTGGTCGGGGCTGGCCAGTCATGGATGACCTAGATCTTGGCTAGATCCTCATGCACACCATGCCGATCAATGATGTATCCTAATTAATGGACCCTGTCCATGTCAAAGGATCATTTTTCCATGTTTGCCTATAGTTTGTTCTGCCGCAGGGTGTGTAGAACCTACTGAATATGCTGCAAGTGTTCTACCCAAGTCTTGTTGTAGATGAGGATTTCATGCATATACGCCACTACAAAAGTATTGGTGAAATTCCCTAAGATATCATCCATCATCCTCATAAACGTTGTTGGAGCATTTGTCAAACCAAAGGGCATGACCAACCATTCAAAAAGACCTTCTTTTGACTTGAAGGTGGTCTTCCATACATCTGTCTGTTCTATTGGGACTTGGTGGTAGCCAAACTTCAAATCAATCTTACTGAAGTATTTGTCCCCCATGTGTTGATTAAGGAGGTCGTCGATTCAGGGAATCGGGTACCGGTTTCAGACTGTGATTTTTTTTAGAGCCCGGTAATCAATGCAGAGTCCTCAGGTCCCGTCTTTCTTCTACACCAACACAATTGGGTGCCCACAAGGTGATGAGATGGGACGTATGTGCCCCTTGTGGATTAGTTCTTGGATATTCCTCTTGATATCCTCATTTTCTAATAGAGAGTGACAGTAGACTAGCCCATTGGGTAGCGATGCACCTGGGGTCAGATCATTGGGATGCTTGACCTAGAAGTGTGGAGGTACCCCGGTGCGAGAGGAGAAGATATTTGAGTATTCTTCCATGACCTTATCCACTTACTTCTGTTGTGTGGAGATATCGGTCATGGAGGCCCTAGATGTGGCTGTGATCTTTTTCTCACTCTGAGAGCGAATCACAAAGAAGAAAAAGTTCCCGGTCTGAGAGATGACCTTCCTGCATTGCTTGGCAGAGATCAAGGAAATAACACTAGGAGGGACTACCTCGAGTATCCTGTACAATTTCCTGTTCAAAGTAATAATAAAACTATGAGGCCTAGACTCATATACATCATGAAGTTTCCATAAATAAGGTTGGCCCAAAAGAACATTAAAAACTTCAAGAGGAGCAACATCACACAATACCTCATCTTTGAAGGGCTTGATTCCGTATGGCAGTCGAAACTGTTGGCTGACGCATAGATATCTTCCTTAACAGAGCCATCCAATGGTGTAGGGTTGTGGGTGTGGAATTTTCGGCAGGGCTAGATGCTTGACGAACTCTACTGAGATGAGGTTCTTCTTGATACCCCTATCAACAATGAAGTGCAATAGGGTGCCTTTTACCCACATCTGTGAATGGAAGAGGTGCTCACCTTCTTCTGGCTCATCTGGTTCACCAGGCTGGAGCTTGGTGGTAGTAACAGTGGAACTGGGTTCCACGTCAATGATCCTTCTTCCCCTTTCTGGTTCTGACTTAGAGTCAGAACCCACATCTGGTTAAGAGGCTTTCACTTCGGCCACCAGCAGCTGCTTTGAGCGAAAATCAACAGTGTAATTCCAAGGGATCTTATGGAGGTCGCACCACTTCCCGATATCTTTCTTTGTCTTTCCGATGTCCATATTTTCTTGCGTCTTGGACTGGTTGTCCTGATACTGTCCATATTTTCCCTGTCCTTTTTTCTTTGGGTTGGGGCCGCCCTTTCCTGGATTTTGTTGTGAGGGGTTCCCAGGCCCAAATTTTCACGTCTTTTGTTTGAGCTTCTGCTCGGTTTTGACGACATAACTGTAGGCTTCACCCAAGGACGAGATGTCCAAATATTCCATTTCAGTATGGATGTATCTATGCATAGCACCATGATACTTGAGCACCAGATGGTGCTCTGAATATTTGATACTGAGCTTGGTGAAAAAGGTATGGAATATATTTGTGAACTCTGGCATTGCTTGGTCTCTTTCTTGCCGCAGTGTGTCCATTTGGTATAAAAGTCATCATAACTTTTGACATGGTAATATTGTTCCTTAATAGAATCCCTGAAGGATTCCCAAGTGGCCATGACTGTAAATAATGAGGGTTCATCTGTTTCTTTTTTCCCACAAAAATTTTCCCACCAATCTTTGACATGGGGAACGACTTTGAGGAGTGAAAAATTAATATTTTCTCTATTCTAAAAGTTATGGATAGAAAAATACCCTTCTATTAGATTCAACCACTTGTCTACATCATATATTTCTATCTGACCTTCAAATATAGGAATATCAAAGTTGATTTGTACCTTTAAGGGGGCGGCGCCTCCGCTCGAGGAAGATGCGTCGCCTGTTGGTAGCTGCCGAAGGATTTGTGTGAAACTATCCATCATCGAATTCCTCTATTGAGTGAGGGATTCCTCAAGAAATATTTTGAAAGGATCTCCTGTCCCGTCATCTTTATTTTCTCCTGCCATGAGAGGTTGCTTGGGCGTGCGAGCGTTTTTGTCCTCAAGAGATACAAGCTCGAGACCCAATTATTTGTACCTTGACATCGTTGGGGACATGCATTAAGACGATAAGGATAAGACCACTCTGATACTGCCGATCCATATTTTATGATCAGAATTAAATTAATACATATTATTAAAATATTCTTAACACAGAATAACAAAGATACAGTAAAACTAGTTTTCTATTCAATAAGGAAATACGTTGAAACTGTAAAATGTAGTGGAAAAAAAGCTTGTTGGAATGGTGGTGACTTATCTCTAAAGGAAATTTCACAATAAACAGGAATTTCAAAAACCCTATAAGTCCAAAAAACTAACTCTAGGAGATGAAGCGCCAAAATTCATGTGGGCCCCGTTTGGGTAAGTTAGTACATCAACTTCCCGGGGTCATAACTTTTTCATATGATCTTCGTTTTAGGTGCACGATAGCCCATTGGAAAGGTATCGTCGAGGATATTCATTTTTGGGGCTCATTAAGAGCCTTTGGATATGATATAGAATCTCTATCCTGAAAAACCTTCATTTAGGCCCTCAAAATGGCCCCATAAGTTAAAAACTGCTAAAAATAGTAAATTGCCAAAATTGTCAGAAAATTGTTTTGAGTGAGTTGGAAAAGGTGGGTGGCCACTAATATTCACCTGGATCAATGTTCTTAAACTATTCAATGGTATTCCTTTGACTTCTTGGAATCTTCTTCTTCTGTATGAAAACTTTGCCAGGAGGAAAATACTTCCCGCAACTACCAAAACATCAACACCTTAGAGCTACACCTCTATTTCTCATTATATTAATTTCAACATTTACAATACAATATATATATATATATATATATATATATATATATATATATATATAATTCCACAACATCCAAAACCATAATACATTAAATTAGATTGTATTACAACCCTAATTTTTAAACTGGAATTATATTACAATGGGTTGAAAAATGAACCAAAAGAAACCATTTTTTTTTCTCTTTTGGGGGTTTTTGTCCCGAACCCTTGGGAAAGGGGGCCTAACAGCCCTGCTATCCCCCCTAGACCCCCCAGGAGCATAAAATTAATGCATATATATGACTATGAAAAGAGTATAACACATTTCCAACAAAATATTCCTCGTATGTGAACAAGGTTCAAGTATTTTGTTCTCTCTATTTTCATGATTTCCTTGTGTCATGATATAAGTCTTACGAAACGCCTCATATAGGATATGTAACATCATGAATTCCATTAAAAAATGTAATTGTTCCATATTTTGTGTTAGGGACCTAATCTCCCTAACTCCTCACATAGATAGAATAATATATTTTCCATTTAATAAATGCCGACATTAGTTAATAAGGCCTATTTAATAAATGTGAACAAGTCAATGTAAAAATACCTAATATAAGATCCCACTTCTAGAAAGATCTTCCTCTAGTAGGTTCTTTAGAAGATATAATTGATATAAATAAGATTTGGAGGCATGAGAAATCTTGTATCAAGAATTATTATAATAGAGCTCTACTCTGCTGGAGGTTGCCACCTCGAAGAGGCAAGTGAACATTGCTTTCTTTGAATAAAGGTATTATTTATAGTATTTCTCTTCTCAATATTTTTTTGTTCCATTGATATATGTTGAATATTCTTGTTTTTGCATATTATATTACCTCTAGTACCTTACAAGTTCCCGTATCAGATAAATTTCCTTAGCAGGAATTGTGGATAATTTTTTTTTCCAGGGTAGAGACGTGTACTGTTGACGTCTTTAAAGAACATATATCTATCGTTCAGCGAGTAAAATTGTGGTGGGGAAAACTACACGCAGGAAATGCTGACGGTTTCATCGGGTTTTCTAGAAACCAAATTTTCTCCCTTTTTGGAAACCTTTGTAACCCCTGTTGGTACCCCTCGAGTAGTATCACATCGGACATAATCTATACACAACCATCACTCCCACGTACTAACAAGTATATTGAGAGTCCCCTAGGTCTTCAAAAACCAACCTTAGATCAACTGATTGACTTCTTGACTGCTATACTTCCATTGAGAACAACAATTGGGAAGATACTCTCTAGTACCTAGGTAATCAGGTAGTACGACTAAGGGTGCGGTTGAGCCTCCTTAGTTGGTTCCTTGAGATATTGGGCTGAGTACTACTATTCAATCCTGCATGTATATTAGATAACTATAGCATAAGGAAAACCATTGTCCATAGGCACTCTGCAAACCCTAACATAGGGGGAACATACCATACAAGGAACATAAAATATATTTTGGTCATGCAACCTTGCCTCCTACATCCTGATTGCAAAATTACTACACATTTTTTTTCTGTTATTAATTTTGGCATTTTGACACTACAATATTATTCAGGTCGAAGTATAACTCTTCAGGAGTAAAATTTTTTTTTTAGGTCCTGCCCGCACCCTTATTTGATACATATCTCATTGGATTCTTATTTTATCCCTAATATCTATGATATCTATCATTTTTAACCCTTGTTTTTAACCTGTGGACCCATACCCTTCTCGACACTTTTATTTCCCACTTATCCCATTGGTTTCCTCTCGTTTCCATGATCGTACTGGTATATATATCACTTATTTGATTTTTTATCCATGTACCCACTCCTCAACCCCTCATGGCTCCCACCTACCAAGGAGAAACCAATCAGAAACTGAATAATGACCTTACTACCCTTCATGCCAAAGTGAATAATGACATTCCTAACATTCATTCCAAAATGGAATACACCCAAGATCATCTAGGTAGTCAAATTACTGAAGTCACTTCCACTCTCAAGCAATTCATGAACAAATTACAGGGTCCTTCCTCCTTAGACCCACATCTATATACTAAAGGTATTGACTCCAACCAACCTTTTCATGCCAACTCCCTACCTCATGACCCCTGTCTTCCTAGATTTGAGGTGAACATATTTGATGGCTCAGATCCAACAACCTGGGTCACTCAGATGGAACATTATTTCTCCCTCCATGGAATTACTAACGAGTTGACCAAGATTCATTATGGAATTATTTATTTAGGTATGGAATGATGGCAATGGTAGCAATGGCATCGAAATTCATGCTAAGGGTATGTTTCTTGGTGATAGTTTTTTGTAGAGTTGTATGAATTATTTGACACATACACCAACCATTTAGGATGTCTAACCAAGTTGAAACAATCTAGAATAGTGGAATATTTTATTGCTACTTTTGATCACTTGGATTTCTGAATGGAGGACATGACATATGATTTCTTTAGGGAATGCTTTATCAATGGCCTCAAGGATGAAATATGATCCCATCTCATAATGGATCACCCCCAGACTTGGTTGGAAGTAACTAAATGTGCCAAGGAGGTATAACATGTCATCTTGGCCTAGATAAAAAAAAATTGCTTTCGTTACCTTCCCTAAACCCACCATCCCTGCCCCTAAGGCCACTTCTCCCAAGCTCCAAAATATAACACAGGTGGAAATGGATGAATGCCAACTCAAGGGTCTTTGTTATAACTCTGATGATAAATAATTTCCAGGGCATAATTTTAAAGAAAAAAAACTTTTTGTGTCCATTTTGGAGGATGTTTTTGATGAAGATGTTGAGGTTTCACTTGAAGAAACGATACTCCAAAAAGATTATATTATGCCTCCCTCTGATCCTCCCAAAGTTGAACCACTGATTTCATTAAATTCTCTCACTGGCATTTCTTCTCCCCAAACCCTGAAATTGATTTATTAGATTAAGCACATGAAATTCATCATCTTAGTTGACAATGGAAACACTCATAATTTCATTCATTGTCACCTTTCCCAAGAAATCAATTGCTATATATGTGTTGTCAACAATTTTTAAGTCATGATTTCCAATGGTGGTTCCATGAAAAGTGGGTGGAGTTGTGAAAATGTGTGCCTACAAATTGGTAATTATAACCTAAAATCTCACATGTTTTCTATTGACATGGGTGGTTGGGACATTGTGATTGGTGTTGAATGATTACCCACTCTTGGCCCCATAACCATGGATTTTAAGGATTTAACCATGCAATTCCAATAGGAAGGCCAATAGTATAAATTCCAAGGAATTACAATAGGTTCTCAAGATATCATCAGTTCCCACTGCATGGAAAAGTTACTCAAAAAAGGTCATTCAGGGATCATTTCCCAACTCCATTCCATTCAAGTAGTTGAGACACCCCTGGTACACCCTGACCTTCAAGCTATCCTTTCCCGCCATCACACTATTTTCCAAACTCCACAGGGACTTTCCCCCTCCAGCGGAGACCATGACCATTCCATTCCTTTAATCCCAAGAAGTATTCTTCCTATTGTTCTCCCTTATCATCATCCCTTTTCTCAAAAAAATGAAATTGAGAAAATTGTCCATTAATTTTTAGAAGTGGTTGTTATCCATTCTAGTACTAACCCCTATTCTTCGCCTTGTTGTCATGGTCCTAAAGAAGGAATTCACTTGGTGCATGTGTCCTGATTTTCGTGCCCTATACAAATGTACCATCAAGGAAAAATTCCCCATTCTCATCATAGATGACCTTCTGGATGAACTCAGTGGGGCTCAATACTTACCAAACTTGATCTCCGTTCTGGCAACCACCAGATATGTATGAAATAAGAATACATCCCCAATATGACATTTCACAGTCATGATGACCATTATGAGTTCTTGGTCATGCCCTTTGGTCTCTATAATTCCCCCTCCACTTTTCAAAGTCTCATGAATCATGTCTTTCATCCTTTCCTCCATTACTTTGTGTTATTTTTATTTGATGATATTATCATCTATAGTAAAACGTGGCCATCACATCTCACCCATGTAGATCAAGTTCTCCATCTCCTCTCAAAGAACAAAATTTTCCTCAAACAGTCTGAATGTGCTTTTGACATCTCTGAAGTTGAGTACTTGGGTCATATTCTTGGCAAGGATGGTGTAAGGGTGGATGCTAAGAAAATTGAATCTATGCAGAATTGGCCTCTCCATAAAACTCTTAAAAGTCTGTGTGGTTTCCTGGGTTTAATGGGATATTATCGCAATTTTTTTTAGAATTATGGAAAAAGTGTGGCTCCTCTTACATCTCTCCTTAAAATGAATGCTTTCAGTTGGACTCCAGCAACTGACCAATCCTTCCAATATTTGAAAGAAGATATGTGCACTACTCTTGTACTAGCCCTACCTCACTTCACCAACACCTTTTTTCTGAAATGTGATGCATCAGGGAAAGGAATCAGGGCAGCCCTCATGCAATATGGACAACCTCTGGATTTCACCAACAAACAGTTGTCGGACCGACATTTGGGCCAATCAATTTATGAAAAGGAAATGTTGGATATTTTCCATGTAGTGGATCTCTAATGCCCTTATCTATTATTCAAATGCTTGCAAATTAAAATGGATCATCAAATCCTCAAGTACTTCCTGGAACAATAAATTTCATCCTCGGAGTAACAAAAATGGGTGACCAAGCTGTTTTGATATGATTATGAGATTGTTTACAACAAGGGAAAAGAAAATGTTGTGGGTGATGCTCTTTATAGAAAATATGAATAAGAAGGGTACCTCTTTTCCCTCTCATGCATTGTTTTTGAATGGCTTTAGGATGTTCTCTAGGAATGGTTGCAATACCCCAAAATTTCCAGTCTAACAAAAAAACTTCAACAGGATCCCCAAGCTTCTCCAGGGTACTCTTGGCACAATTAAGAGTTTCACTATAAAGGTTTCTTGTATTTAAGCTAACAGTCGGTGTTACACATTATTTTGGTCACCCCTGTGATGGACTGACGACATGTGCATAACTCACTTCTATGTTCCCTGAAGTTACTAAAATGAGACTTTCTCCATGAAGAAGTGAATCATCTTTCTTTTCTTAAAAACCATATCAAAGGACATTGTCGCACCCTGCTAAATGATTGGGGTGCGACGATGCTTGATCGTCACATGCTACACCAAAACTGGACTGTGGCATCGCCGCAAGCTGCTTGTGCATAGGGTGCGACGATGCTCAAACAAAAGAAAAAGGTGAAATTCATGAAAGTTCTAGAAGGGAATCTTCTAGAATACGAGGTGGCCTCTGATCGGTTTGGATCTTACTCGCTTCTCTGATTTAGTGGAATCATCCTAATATCCTCATCCATCCCTCTTTCACCCTATATAAAGAGGGATCTCTCATGGGAAAGGCTAGGCTTGCTTATGCATGGAGAATTTAGTTGAAGATTGTACTTGTGATAGCTTTGCTTTAGCTTTCCAAGTCATGTTGTGAATGATCTTCATCGAAATAATTGGATCAAAGGTGTGTGTGTTGAAGCAAAGTGCCATTGGAAGGTATCTTGCAACATCAAGGCATGGGTTGTATTCTCCACTTTCATTCAATATAATGCAACAATACATTTCTTCCCTATAAAGGTGTCTCTAATTTTATTGTATAACTCCTTGATCTTATACATAGACTTCATTGGACTATATATATCGTTTTTCTCTCTCTTTGCTGGTTTGTGCTTCTTAACAGGTTCAACATCCAAAAAATCCAAACATGGAGTAAGGACGACACTAGCGAGGATCAAATGTCATTTAAATGGTATGTCATTTGTTCCTCTCCGAACTAGTTTACATTACAATGAAATCTAAGGAGAAGCTTGTAATCTATCCTGTTTTTTTATAGCTTCTTGTTGAAGTTAGGGAGATTAGTTTGTGTCCGTACTTACCAATTTGTCTGATAACGAAATTGGCGACCATATTGGGGAGAACATCCTCTTTTGTTCTTTTCTTACTTTTTTTCTTTTAGCTTGCCTGCTTTTGGTCAATTTCATTCTCCGAGTCTTTGGGTGATCCATATTGACTCCCTGGTTTTTAAAGTTCATTGATAAACTCTGTCCTCTTTTCAATTTTTCCTTATTTTCATTCATCATTGCATCCTGCTTGTGAAAACCAGAGTGACGACGTCGAACTATGTTTTTCCTATTTCCTGCGACGATCCTTGCTCGTCGCACCATGCTCTTCTGCAGCCCGTGGCGATTCCTATAGATTTTTTTTGGAGTGACAGTCAATTTTTTCTCCTTGCCCAGACTTGTCATTGTTTCTTGGGGTAAATTTTTAGTCTTGGTGAATGATTATTTTCAACTTGGTTTGCATCTTTTAGCCTAAATTTGATTATTTCTCAAGTGATTGAGAGTCTTTTTCATAAGCTTCATATTTTTATATTTCACTTCTTATTGCAAGGATATAATCTCGAGGCTTCGTCCCTGAGTGCTTTCGAGATAAGTTGTTATTGATCTTTTGTGAGTTTTGGATTGTTGTTGACTGGAAAACGATTTTTAATTACATTAGACAAATAAGTTTTCTTACTTTTCATTTTTGGTTTCATTATAAGTTTGGTTTGGGAAATAGTGTTGTGAGTGCATTCATATTCTTGGACAACTCTTTATTTTTGAATTAGATCTCTTTTTTTATTTGAAAAGAAAAGGATTGAAGTTTGATATTCTATTAGTAGTCTTTACAAGAATTTTTTTCATTCAAATATTTGGAAAAGAGAAAATTGGAAAATTTAGTAGCTTTGATTGTTTGGCATCAATATCATTCAAAGATTGAAGAAATTGTGTTTTGTAACTTGTTGTATTATGGAAAAAGAAACCTTCTCCCTTATGTAATTAGAGTTCATTGAACGAAAATATTGCATCTCATCTCTCTTTGCATATTGTTGGGTCAAGGTCAAATACTTCATCAATTTCATCTCCACTTCCTTTTTGAGCAAGCAACAACCATTAAAATTCAACATAATTTTAAAATCTATCTAGCAACTTTTATTTTCTAGAAATTTTATACACCAACATTAGATATGGATAGCGCTTTGGAATAGGTTGTGAGGAATAATATCCAAAGAATCAAACACACAATAGTATCTTGTGATATGGAGAGTTAAATCCACTTGCTAAATTTTGTCCTGGGAAGCCCTTCTAACACAAGGGTCAATCACGAGGTCACATTAAGGCCGACAAAGTTACTCACCCTTCTTTGTTGGTCTTAGTGTAGAGATTGCGCATATTATTGGGGGTCACTTGAGAATAAAATCCTGTGCGTACCTTCTCAAGTCAATTTCGGGCTTAGATACCCTGCACTTGTGCGTGGATCAGACTGTCGACTGCTTCCCCATGCATCATTGTCGTAATTGGTAACCTTATTAGCCTATCTCTTTAGAGTATTTACATGAGGAGACTGTGGAGGGGAAAGTCTTCATGGTACCTAGAATTGACATTGGCCAAACTCACTTGGGCTCCTCGAAGGGTATACCCACAATTATGTGTGGGAGCTTGTACCAGGGTGTAATTCTGTTCAGCAGATCATCAACATAACTTTTCCACCCATTTTATCCCAGCCCATTCTTGTATTGATCTCACGATGTTGCATTTCATCACCAACTAGTGATTTTGAAATAAAAAGGTTTGTTTGTGTGCTTGATATCTAGATTTTATTAGTGGAGTCTTGTTTGTTTCTCTAGTTGGCCATAGATTTATTTCATTCTTTATTCAGTGTGGAAAACATAGACCCTCTCCATTCATGTAGGATGAAAGGGTTACCTCTGGAAGAGCCGAAATAATATGCTCCTTTGCTTCCTAACTCACCAGAGGGTCCTTCTCCTAAAGGAGCAGTCAATAACGATGCGTCCTCTGATATCAAAAGTTATACTCCATTGGTAGAATCAACACTTCCTATAAATCCATTATTGAATGATATACAATATCCACTTTTTCTTCGAATAAACTCTTTGGGAGACGTTGTTGTTGAAGATTATACTAGAATACCTACTGGACCTTACACAAATTCTGGTGTGGATGATCCACCATTTTAGAGTGAGTCATTTAGAACTCCAGTTCATACTTCTTGAATTTTTAATCCTAGATCAGTCCCCGTCTATTCCTTTTGGAGGACCTCCTCGGGACACGATATTTTTGATAAACTAGGAATGAGCCCAAATCAACCTATGTCATCACATACACTCATGATTTCCACTGCTTATATAGTACCTTTAGATCATTTTACTGGCACAACCATTAATGTTGTTACAGTTTCAGACTCGTTGTTGGTTGGTACTCATACAATCCTTCCCCTCCAACTCACTAGCTCTACCGCGGTCCCACAAGTTACACATGTTTCTTCCAGAAGTACGGTCATAACTCAAGATCCTATTAGAATTCCACTTCCTCCTAGATCAATTCCATCACTTCCACTTGAGTATAATGCTGTTAGTGGTTTTGTTCCCACACCTACCCAGGTTCTATCTGGAGGGCCTAGCATTCATCCTCCACATGGAGGATCTAATCGTCCTGGCCCAAGTAGCTCTAATCAACTTGGAGGCACAAATCATTATGTCACTTCTGGTTTTCAACTTCCTATTGGAGGTCAACCTCAAGTTGGGGGTCATAACCCAGTTTACGAGCAATATATATTTGGATTATAAACTCAACCTTGGAATTTTATTTTCCAAGGAAATCAACAACCACTTGATGGGCAACCTCCTCAATTAAATTCTTTTGTACCCCCTACTCCATGGAAACCATATCCAAGATTTATAAATCCTACATGGGGTCAATCTTTTTAGTCTAATGCTCCTTTCCAAGGTAGCATACCCAATCAACCAACACACATTGGATACTTGACTCAAAACCCTCCACAATCGAATTTGACAGGACCCTCTAACTATTTACAGACTACTTATGGTCCTACTGGTATACCTACGGGTTTTCTTCCTCAAAATTACCAGTTTCCTCAAGTGAATAGACAGTTTTCATTTCTAGCTACTTCGGATTTACTGGATTTATCTAGGATTTTGAATGATCCTATTTTTCATTCTCCTTATTGTCTGGTCATACCTGCCAAATTACCATCAGACATTCCTAAGTTTGACGGTCGATCGGGAGAAGACCCAAATAATCACGTCATGACGTTTCATATTTGGTGTTCATCCAAGTCCTTTATGTATGACTCCATTCGATTACGTATTTTCCAACGAACTCTTATGGGTTCAACAGCCAAATGGTATATCGAATTGCCACGAGAATTATTTAATGAATTTAACACTGTAGCTATGGATTTCTTGACACATTACCAGTTACCGATACAATATGAGACATGAACTGAAATTTTGATTTATTTTAAAAAATCATCTTCTACTCACATTTCTGATCATATTCACGAGTGGAGGAGGAGAAGACGATTAATCAAAGTTCCCCTTCTTGATCAATTATTGGCTGAGTGGTTTACCAAATCACTCATCGGTCCTATCGCCCATGATGTTTCCATGGGTAGTGTCGTCACTGAAGAGCAGGTGATTAGTCATGCTCAATACTTGGATCTCGTTTATTCACAAACAAGAACGTTATATGACTTGATCCCTGATGCTCCTCACCCATCTATAAATCCAACCCCAACGCCTACAATAGCTTCTCATGCTGTTGATGGTGTGATTGGCACTTTTCATGCTGAGAGTTAGTACAAACAAGACAATTACAATCATTCATGTGAAAATGTTATTCCTCCGACTCCCTCTCCCAGTAAAACCTCCGAGGTTAATACGATTCAGTCTACACCTATTGGTAAAAATCAAAATAAAAAGAAAGGGAATGGTAAAAATAAAGAGGATAAAAATAATAATCAACAATCCAATAAACCCAAGACTCAGCCTGCTGATGATAAAGAAAAGGGAAAACCTCATTATCCTTGTCTTATCTGTGGTGAGGACCATTATACGAAAGATTGTCCAAGACATGTTGAGATTAGTAAGTTCCTGCAAGGGACCGTGACACCTCCTACACCTATCATTTTGTGACAAACTTTTCCTTCTCAACAACATGCCCAATTGGTTATTCATGACAAACCTTCTCCCTCTACCACATCTTATGTACTTATGTGTACTGGTGAATCCAAGAAGAATGAATTTGCAGTCATTACTAGAGCCAAATATTATTCTCCTTCTAAAGAGAAATTTGATGATTCACCTCCTCCATTGGTTCAACCTCCTCCATCGACTTCACCTCCCAATGGTCCTCTTCATCTCGAATGACCTAGTATAGATATATTTCTTCGTCCACCTCCTAAGGGCGTCATTTGTAAGTCATAATTTAACCCCCATGCACGTGCCACTAAAAAATACAGTATTGTAGAAGATCTGACATAGGCACCTTCTGCGATGTCGACTCTCGATGTTCTTCAAAGTTGTCCTATGCAACGAAAGGAACTGTTAAAGGTTGTTGGTGGAATCGATCCTACCGATACAAATTTGATAATATTTGAATTGGAAGATCACATTCCAAGGCTCCCTCATCAATTAGCGTTTCAAATACAAGTCATTGTGGAAAATAAGATTTTTTTTCAAACTATTGTTGATGAAGGAGCTTTGACTTGCGTCATGTCCGTGACTTGTTGGAAATCCATTAGCTCTCCCGTCCTTACTGAGTCAGACAATACTCTAAAATATTTTAATGGTACAAGGTTTAAACCTTATGGTGTTCTTCCTTCATTATCTATTGCGTTAGAAGGCAAAGCGGTTACTGTTGAGGTTGAGGTGTTTGATGTACCTCTCAATTATAACCTTTTACTTGGCCATAGTTGGATCAATGCCATGCACAAAGTTGTTTCTACTATTTTCCATGTGATATGTTTCCCTCACCAAGGTAAAGTTGTTACGATAGATCATCTTGCCTTATTTAGTTCCGATTCACGTACTAGTAATGTTCCATTCATAGAGAAAACACCTCTTGGATATGAGAATGTCGGTGTGGGTCTTTTAAAGGCTTCATCGTTAATGGGTACTTTCTTGATTCCACCACCTGATGTTCCTCCTCCTTTTGTCGCTTCTATTAACATGATTTCGACCAATGTTGGTGAAACCTCTGAGTCTTATGACCCTTGTATAGTATGTAGCTTGGACGAATGTCTTTGTTATGGTGACCAAATTCCTTTAAGTCTGGTGGAATTTCCCTATCAAGCTATTCAATCGACAACTGCTCATTCTCTCTTAGATACATCTATTGATCCGTTTCACATGGTATTTCACACCAACGAAATGATAATTACAGTTATGTCCATGGAAGATAGCCCATGGGATGATGGGAATCATCGTTCTATCCTCTTCCTAGATCCCGAGACTATCGAGAGTTACCAACAGATTTCAAATCCGTCTTCAATCGTTACTATTCCCCAATTTCTGAACCAACACGTGATGTTTTGTATGAAGGGAAATTGGGAAATATTTCACCTACTATCCCTCTAGATATTTCAATTAAGCCTAGAATTGTGGAAAATGTTCATATTGGTGCCTCATGTTCTCCTGATGAGATCCAAACTTACAAAGCCCTTTTCCAAGAATTTCGTGATGTTTTCGCATGGAGTTACGAAGAAATTCCTGGAATTGATCCAGATATCATTGTACATGAGATTAAGACATACCTGGACACTAAACCCGTTCGACAAAGAATTCACCCAGTGCATCCATGAAAAGCTTCTGCGATCAAACTTGAAGTTGAAAAATTTCTTAAAGCCGGTTTTTTCTACCCTGTAGCATTGACTGATTGGGTGTCTAATCTTGTTTCGGTTACGAAAAAACAAGGCACGATCTGTGTTTGTGTTGATTGTAGGGATATCAACAAGGCTTGTCCCAAAGATAATTATCCAACCCCTTTCGTTGACCATGTCATTGACAATTGTTCTGGGAGTGAAATCTTTTCTTTGATGGATGGATTCTCCGGCTATAATCAAATCAATATTTTACCTGTGTATCAACATAAGATTGCTTTTATTTTCCCTTGGGGTACCTTCGCATATCGTAAAATCCCTTTTGGTCTTAAGAATGTTGGTGTGACTTTTCAACGTGCTATGTCTTATGCTTTTCATGATATTAAGCACATTGTACAACCTTACCTAGATGACTTATCGACGCATTCCATGCATCGCCAAGATCACCTGACACACTTATGATCCATTTTCCTACGCTGTCGATATTATCGCATACGATTGAATCCAGATAAATGCATTTTTTGTGTAGATTCTGGATGACTTCTTGGATTTATCATTTCTACACATGGGATTAGGGTGGATACTTTGAAGGTTGAATCTATTCTAAATTTTCCTCCTTCTTCTACCTTACGCCAACTCCAAAGTTTGCAAAGGAAGGATTTTTTTTTACGTCGATTCATTCCCAATTATGTCGAACTAATGAATGGTTTCACTTGACTTCTTAACAAGGGTCATGATTTTGTATGGGATGACACTGCCAACAAAGCCTTTGAAGATTTGAAACTTGCCTTAACTCATACACCACTTTTATTTCCCCCTGATTATAGTCGAGATTATTTCTTATACTTGGCTGCTTCAGAATCTACCATAGCCATGGTTTTAGTCCAAGAGGATGATTCGCACAATGAACTTGTTATTTACTATTTGAGTCAGAGTCTCACAAGCACTGAAACCAAATATATGCATGTGGATAAAATGGCCTTGGGAGCTGTTCAAGATGTTCAATGTTTTCGTCATTATATCTTATTGCACAAAACCACAATTATTTCAGATTGCAACCCTATGCAAGATATCCTTACACGACAATTGCTGGGGGGGAAATAATCCAAATGGATAGTGATTCTCCAGGAGTTTTATTTGGAATTTGAGCGAGCCAAGTCAAAGAAATATTTGTTTTTTTTCGAGTTGATATGTGACCTTACCTCCACTGAAACAACTGTGGTAGAGGATTATTTTCCTGATGAGTGTTTCTTTCTGATCAGTTCATACGATATCAGGTATCGAGACATTATCATTTATCTCCAAACCCAAACTTTTCGACCCGATATTTCTCATGTAGATCGTTGTCAAATTCGATATCAAGCCCATCAATACATTATCCTCAGTGATACCCTTTACCGTCGTGGTATTGATTCCGTATTTTGATGATGTCTAACTTATGATAAAGCCAAGAAAGATTTAAATGACTGTCATTCCAGTGCATGTGGCGGTCATATGTTTGGGTATGCCACTGCCCAAAATATCTTACGAGCTGGTTACTTCTGTCCTTCACTATTTAAGGATTGCATTACTGTCGTTTAGTAATTCCATGCTTGTCAAAAATATAACAATAAGATTCGATCAAATACTGATCCTCTTTACCCTGTAGTTTCCATAGATCCATTCACTAAATGGGGTATTGAATTCATGACATGTAACCCTCACTCGGCCGGGGGGCATGGATACATTATTGTAGTTGTGTATTATTTCACTAAATGGGTCGAGGAGATGCCTACATTTGATAATATCGGGAAAACTGCAATGTTGTTCATATTCAATCATATCATCACTAGGTTTGGTGTCCCTCAAACCATCACCACTGAACATGGCAACCAGTTTTTCAATTTCATGATGTTTGAGCTTACCGCTAAGTTGGGTCTTCGACATGAAAACTCAACCCCTTACTATCCACATGCCAATGGCCAAGTTGAAGCAATCAACAAAGTCCTAACTACTATGCTTCGACAAATGGTAGGGATTTACAAGTCAAGTTGGCACACAATGCTCTTTTCAGCATTATGGGCCTATCAGACATCCGTTAAATCTTCCACAGGGTTCACACCTTTCCAGTTAGTGTATGTTATCAAAGATATTTTTTCGATTGAATGTGAAATCCCGTCTTTGAAACTAGTTGTCGAACTTCTCCCTAACACCACAACCGAAAAAGAACATCTCTTATATTTAATTCAATTATATGAGACTCACCTTGACACTGCATTATCCATAGAAACCTAGAAGAAACATGTCAAAGCTCAATACGACAAGCATGTCAAACCGTGTGTTTTTTTTAAGGGCGATTTAGTTCTCCTTTATGAACAAGATCATGACTTATTAGGGGCTGATAAATTTGAGCCCATGTGGCGTGGCCCTTATATCGTTAAATGAGTGTTGAAGAAAGGGGATTATGAGCTAATGGATTATGATGGAATTCCTTTCGTTGAACCCATAAATGGGCTTTACTTGAAGAAGTACTATGCTTAAAATATTTTTTGCATGTGTGCTTTGTATTTTAGTGTATCATAATATAGTGTGATTTTTTCGTTTCTTGTTCTTCCTTTAAGCTTCTTACCTTGCCTTATGCTTGGTTTCCATATTTTAGTGTGCTCACCACCCTATATCGACTTTGTTTATGGTGCTAGTCACAATACTCAAAATCTAGCATCTGTTGCATGGGCAATCTATGCACCTACGAATGAGTTGATCAGTCTACACAGTGTTTGCCTCGGTCGTGAAATTAATAATACTGTAGAATATAATGCAGTTATTGAGTTATTAACTGACGCCATTTAATTTGGAATCTATCATTTAATTGTATGTCTTGATTCGCAACTAGTGGTGCTGGAATCGAGTAACGTTTATTCCATCTGAAGTCCTACATTGTTTTGGGCATACTTGAGAATTCGCCTCTTGGAAAGACATTTTGATTATATTAAATATCAACATATTCCTAGATGTCTAAACACATTAAAATATGCATTGGATAATTATTTTTTAGATAGACATTTGTGCCATTTATAAATCCAAAGACACATTTAAAAGTCAATTAAGTCGGTAGGAGTTTTATATTATAACGTCACAAGATACGAAAAAGTGTTTGTCCTGAGACCAAAATGTCAAAATGTTGAAGCATATGGATTC
Source organism: Picea engelmannii (assembly GCA_009831015.1). Classification (NCBI taxonomy): domain Eukaryota; kingdom Viridiplantae; phylum Streptophyta; class Pinopsida; order Pinales; family Pinaceae; genus Picea; species Picea engelmannii. Next base: position 35,924 of record ML808520.1, on the reverse strand, counting down.
ATATGCATATGAATCAAGGGTGTTTCTCGCTATAAAAAATGACTGCCCGTGCCACTCAACGAAGTAGTCGACCAATGGATTCTGACACACCAACTGTATGGCGTTGGTAGCATCGGGGTAAATCGTCCACAATGATGTCCAAGGTGTTCATGGTCAATCCCTCAAGGTTCTGTTCGGTCTCCTCGAGATCCTCATCAACCACCCCTTGACCCACCATTGCGCCTATCTCTTCATGTCTCTGGATAGGATATGATCCTGGAGGCCTGAAAGGCACCACATCTGCATTGTTGAGAGCACTTTTTTAGTCTCGAATAAATAACAAAAACAATTTATAATTAAAATACCAAAAACAACATATAATGAAAAAAATCCTTATTACCTAACTCTCCCCATTGAGAACCCTCAGGTAATGCCAAGTCAGGATCTCCATGGAAGTCAGCCCCGACATATGCATAGTCCTCAACCATGACTAGCTGTTCCCTCAGCCACTGGAAGAAAGCTTGGTCATATGTAACAATTGGCACACCACCATGACACGCCATCAAATATATCCATCTCTTCATTCAAGGATCATGTGGAGCAGGTATTCCCCATTCCACATGTTGTAGGTGCAAAACGGGGACCCTCTCTAGGAAGAAGAATACCAAAATAGATCCATACCCGAATTGTTTCAATCAACTGGTCCTACACTTTGTCAATTGTTTCTTCATGTTTTTTAGAATACCCTCGCACCAATTAAAAACCCAGGGCACCATACACTCGATATCATACTTCAAATCACTTTGTAAATCCATGTTAGGAGCCACACTCCCTGCCATACGAGTGATACTATAAATGATAGTTCTCAAAGGAAAATCTTGAACATCCTTTATGTAAACTTTGCCACTATGATTCTCTGTACCAGGTACACAATGATGTGCTACATAATAATCCATGGGTTCAACACCACCTCTGATTCCTGATAGTGAAACCCAAGAGCCTCGAAGAGCTAACCCAGTCAATAAGTAAATGTCATCAATCTCTAACGTGAGTGTATGCACACCCACATGAAAATCTTGCTCATTAACGTCCCACATGTGGACTAAGTATTCCAATAGCCTCAATTGGGCTCTCATGCCCTGAACTTTGAAAAATTTCAGCAAGCCACACTCCCGGAGTTCCATGATAGTGCCTGGATCATTCTCGGAAAAATAATTTTCTTCCTCGTGCTCTCGTTCCCTCCTCTTGAGCATAACGATTGTTGAAAACCTGCCAAACAACATTAAAAGATGATTAGGTTCATCAAAATTTCAAAGTTGGGGGTTTTCCTAGCTCTATCTCTATTTTTAAATTTTGAGTTGCGATCGTCGCAGGGGCTCTTTTTCCCACAGTGAGACGTCATCGCACCCTAGTTGTGGAACCCCTGTGGCAATTTGGGATCATCGTAGTTCACGATCGGGTGAGCCTGCGACAATCACAAAGTGCAATAACCCTTGAAAAATTGCCAATAACTCAAAATTGAACCATTAAAAATGAAAAATTCAACCATGAAAAGAGAGAGGAGAAGAAGAATACTTACTTCACGGAAGCAGCTCTAGAAATCGTCCACCGGGCGCTCCAGACTTGGAAATCGGAGGAAAAAGGGGGTTTTTGGCACTAGTTTGGTGAAAATACAAATGAAATGGTAAATGGACTATTTTTGACCTATTTTATTCATTTTTACCATTTTAATTCCAAATTAAATTAATTTTTAAATATTTTTACCTATACCCTAAACCTAATGAACTTTGCAAAGTGTCTCTATTGCAGATTGAGAGATCCGAGGATTAGAATTTTGATATGGATCCTTCCTTTTTGGTCGTTTTTGCATGTTTTTATGATGTACATATACTTTTAGAGTTTTTCAGGAAAAACTTTGTGTATGGTCTTAATTCTTTCTCACGCTCGTGAAACTATGAGAATGTAATAGAGTAACCTTTTATCACTTTTTTTGGAATCATAATGGAAATGCGAAAAACAAACCCTATGGAGTCTCCTTTAAGCTCTTTTCAATCTCCTTAAACATGAAAAAATAGTTGAGCAACCTTGTTCTTTTCATGCTCGTAAAAGTGTTTGAAGAAAACGTCTGATGAGCGATAGATTATCTCTTAGATATCATTTTAGGGAATAACTGTGTAGTGTAAGTCATTAATATATGACCCATATCCATGGGTATTAGTCGCAAATGACCAATAATTCTCATGATTTGAATAGTCCACTTAGCACTCATTGCATTAGGTGATGCTCATAGGGGTGAAGAAATGGGATTGAAACCAACAAAATGAATCGCATAGCATCAATCATCACTTTTGGGGCTTGCACCCAGTAAGCAGGACTTCCCAGGTGGTCACCCATCCCAAGATGCCTCTGGCTCAAGCGCATTTAACTATGGAGTTTTCCCCCACAATCAAGCCCAATTAGTCCACTTAGCACTCATTGCATCACCTGATGCAATGAGTGCTAAGTGGACTATTCAAATCATGAGAATTATTGGTCAGTTGCAACTAATACCCATGGATATGGGTAATAGATTAATGACTTACACTATGTAGTTATTCCCGAAAATGATATCTAATATGTTGCAATGCAAAATCCCCTCTATGTGTAGATTATCTCTTTTTTGGTCTCATCAGACTAACTTACGAAAAAGGACATTTTGGAGTTTTCTTTAAGTGTTTTTCAGTCTCTCTAAACATGAAAAACCCTTGAGTTTTCTTTCTTTGGACTCATAAAACAAGCATCGAAAGGCCCATATGGGACCGAATCACTACTTCCTAGGGTTCGTTAAAAATACTCCGAGGGACTCATCCGAAGGATGAGCTTACATTACAAGCATATGTTATCCTCTTCAAGATTGTGTAAAAGTAAAGAGGTACTTGCCATAAATGGTGGGGGGAAATTGGGAAAGAAATGTATATCTATATCTGTGTTAGTGGTAGTAAGTCTCTCTTGAACATGAAACCCCTCTTCATCATTGTATCTGGGTTGGGAAATCCATTTGCTTCTCGTTTGACCATCCACAATTCCATATGTTGGGTCGTCCTTGAGTCAATGATGCCAAGAAAATTGTCACGTCGTTCATATGTTCAAGAGAATTTCAACCTAAACAAGCCTTCTATCGAGTCGACCATCTGCAGTCCTTAAATCTTACATTGTCGCCCTTCCTTGAGTCAGTTCCGAATCACTTTATACTCCGATCTACTTCATATTTGTTACATATTTCATGTCATTGATGGGGGATACATTAATTCCCTTTTGTGACGAGTTTTTTCCTTTCGAATTCAAATCATTATCTGAGAATTAGACTTAGAAATCATTTAGTACCTTGGAACCTGCATTCCTCAATGGTAGGTTTCCTCGCTTTCAACAATGGGTTCACATCATTGGCCCCTGATTGAAATATTCCATCGAGTGTTCGACTTCAACTCATTTATTCACATTCATTGGATTGTACTAGAGTACCTTGGGATTCATTGACATCAATGGTGATTTCCCTCGCACTTGTTAACGGTATCCATTAATGACCGGTAATCAAGTAGTTTCTACCATGTTCGACTTCGACACCTATAAGAACATGGCTAGATTCGTACTTTGGGACGATGGAAATGAAGACCTTGGATCTCACCATATAGGTTCAGGTTGCGATGGAGTATCAATAAGTCTGTATTGACACATAGATCCACTATGTATGTCTCGTGGCTATGTCCAAATTTGAATTCTTAGAGAATAGATCCATAATGTATTTATCATGGCTATGATGAATCATGATGACATGGATCCACAATATATGTTTGGTGTCCATGAATCACTTGGAACTTATGATTAGAGTCACTTTTAGTCTAAGTATGGGAATCACTACCTCAGAAGATGGTATATTATTATGCAGATGCTTGATTGTTTGCAGGTTCCCGACCGATGTGCTCCTTGTTTTCAAAACATGCATTCTATAAAGTGTTTCAGCTGTCACAGGTTCCAAATTCATACTTTGGGGGGAATTATGTTACACATTATTTTGGTCACCACTGTGATCGACTAGAGACATGTGCATAACTCACTTCTATGTTTCCTGAAGTTACTAAAATGAGACTTTCTCCATGAAGAAGTGAATCATCTTTCTTTTCTTAAAAACCATATCAAAGGAGATCGTTGTACCCTACTAAATGCTTGGGGTGTGATGATGTTTGATCGTCGCATGCTACACAAAAACTGGACTGCGGCATCGCTGTAGAATGCTTGTGCATAGGGTGTGATGATGCTCAAACAAGAGAAAAAGGTGAAATTCACAAAATTTCTAGAAGGGAATCTTCTAGAAGATGAGGTGGCCTCCAATAGGTTTGGATCTTACTCACTTATCTGATTTAGTGGGATCATTCTAATATCCTCATCCATACCTCTTTCACCCTATATAAAGAGGGATCTCTCATGGGAAATGATAGGCTTGCTTATGCATGGAGAATTCTGCTGAAGAGTGTACTTGTTATAGCTTTGCTTTAGCTTTCCATGTTAGATTGTGAATGCTCTTCATCATAAGCATTGGAGAAAAGGTGTGTGTGTTGAAGTAAAGGGCCATTGGAAGGGATCTTGCAACACCAAGTCATGGGTTGTATTCTCCACTTTCATTCAATATAATGTAGTAATACATTTATTCCCTATAAAGGTGTCTCTACTTTTATTGTATAACTCCTTGATCTTATACATAGACTTCATTGGAATATATATATTGTTTTTCTCTCTCTTTGTTGGTTTGTTCTTCTTAATAGGTTCAACATCCCAAAAATACAAAGATGGAGAAAGGACGACACTAGCGAGGATCAAATGTCATTTAAATGGTATGTCATTTGTCCCTCTCTGAACTAGTTTACATTACAATGAAATCTAAGGAGAAGCTTGTATTCTATCCTGTTTTATTATAGCTTCTTGTTGAAGTTAGGGAGATTAGTTTGTTTCAGCACTTACCAATTTGTCCGATAACAGTTGGCCCTTAAATCCAAGGTGCTCTCTAAGTTTCATGCTTCACCTACAACGATCCATTCAGGTCTTATAAAAACTTATGAATGGTTTAAATGATCTTTCTTCTGGGACAATGTGAAATAAGTCATCCACACCTTTGTGGTTGAATGTGATACATGTCAACACAATAAGGGTGAGACTATCAAATCTCCTGGTATAATCCAACTACTTCTTCTTCCACCTACTAATTGGACATATATTTCTATGGATTTCATTGTTGGCTTACCCAAATCAGGCAATAAGTCAATCATCATGATGGTAGTGGATATTATTTCCAAATATACTCATTTATGTGATTTTCAACACCCGTTCATAGCATCCATAGTGGCTCAAATTTTTATATAATATCTTCAAACTCCATGGCATGACTCATTCTATTATTTATGACCATGATCCCACTTTTTCCATCAATTTCTGGAAATAATTATTCAGGATCCAAGGAACCCAACTGCATCTCATCACATTCTATCATCCCTAGACTGATGGCCAAATGGAAGTGGTAAAAAATTGTTTGGAAACATATTTGAGGTGTTTTGAGTCTGCCAGAAAACAATAGTGGGTTCATTGGTTACCCCTCATTGAATGGTGGTACAAAACCTCTTATCATACTACCACTCACATGACTCCTTTTGAAAGAGTCTACAGACAAAACCCACCATCGGTTCTCCCATACATGTTGTGTGTCTCCAAGATTCAGGAGGTTGACCACAATTTTATAGCTCAAATGACCATTCTCTGTACTCTCAAAGAAATGTTTCTCATGGTTCAAAACTACATGAAGCAACCTGAATATCAAGGTCATTCTGAGAGTTAATTTGTTGAAGGGGACCAGGTGTTTCTCCGGCTATAACCATACAAGAATACTTCACTTAAATCCCATCAATGTCAGAAACTTGCCCTAAAATTTTGATGGTCCTTATACTATTCTCAAATGTGTGGGGCCATTGGCCTATTAGATAGCTTTTCCCAGTCACTCCAAGATACATCATGTTTTCCATGTCTCGTGCCTGAAGAAAGTGATTGGAACCAAGTGCCACACCTAGACCAGCCTACCATAGTTGGATGAAGAAGGTTCCATTTGGTTGCAACCAAAAGTAGTATTGGATCACTGAGAACATCATCTCCATTAGTGCACCATCTAGGAAGTTTTGGTTCAATGGAAGGATACTCCACCGGAATATGCCACATGGGAGTCGACTACCATTCTGCAAAAGTTTCCTCATCTTAAGCCTTGAGGTCAAGGCTCTTTTTCAAGGGGGAGGGAATGTTAGGGACCTAACCTCCCTAACTCCTCACAAAGATAGAATAATATATTTTCCATGTAATAAAGGTTGACATTAGTTAATAAGGCCTATTTAATAAATGTGAACAAGTCAATGTAAGAAGACCTAATAGAAGCTTCCGCTTCTAGAAATATCTTCCTCTAGAATGTTCTTTAGAAGATAGAATTTGTATAAATAAGAGCGGGAGGAATGATAAAGGTTTTCTTGAGAATTATTATAATAGAGATACACTATGCTGTAGTTCACCCCCTCGAAGAGGAAAGTGAACATTGCTTTCTTTGAATAAAGGTATTATTTTTGGTATTGCTCTTCTCAATATTTTGTTGTTCCATTGATATCTACTGAATATTCCTATTTCTACATATTATATTACATTTGGTACCTTACATTTTGATCCATTTTATATTCAATATACCTTTTAAGTAATTCTCACATATGTGCTAAATCAACCTTTTTCAACATAGTATCATACATTTTATTAAATTGGTTCCTCAATAGGGATACCTGGTACCCTAAGCATTCACTTTTTTTTAGGTATCATGCATGCATTATTTGGAGGTTTAGAAATAGTAGATTTTTTTGTAGAAATATTTTCCATATGAGAAAACGATATTCCTGTTTTTTCTCCTTATCACAATTTTTGAGTCACCAAAAATAGATCTTCCAATCAAAAGTTATGTTAATTTCAAGTTATCATACCTTTTAAAACCCTTATTTGTTGATTGTCTTGTTGGCATACCTTTATACTAAAGTATCTATGAAATTTTGACCCCTTTGAATCTAAAATTTTGATTTGTAGTACCATAATATGTCTTCTTTGCAATTACATAGACTTGACCGAATTCCAATGTGCCAATAGAAAGTTATGGTAACTTTCTCAAAACTTCTCTTTTTGTCTCTTTCAAGACAGTGAACGTGTACAACCTGCCACATGTCTAATATTCAAATATACTTATTAAATTTGGAACGAAAAAACTATAATATATCATATTTCCAATTGAATTAGCATCACTCAATTTGGACTTATCTATCTTTAGATATGAGTGTTTTAACAAGAAAACCTATTTGAGATTAGATTCAAGACTAGGCAAAAACCCTAATTTCCATAGCCTGTATTTTTGAAAGTATAGTGAAATAGAACTTTAAATTTTTACCACAGTTACTGAGATATGTCTCCTTAGTCTCTCAAAAATTTATCTATTTGAAACATCCCCCCAAAAAATTATACAGAAAATACTAAGATAATGCATTAGAGACTAATTTCAAGACTAGTCAAAAACCCTAATTTCCATAGCCTATATCTTTGAAATAATAGTGAACCAAAACTTGAAATTATTACCATATGTATTTCCCTATGTATCCTTTGGCTCCCAATAATTTAAATTTCTAAAACTATCCAAAAAACGTTATAGAGAAAAGACCAAGATGGTGCATTTGAAGGAGCCAAACCCAAGGATCATATCTCTGATATCAAATGTTATGCAACTCCTAGATAGCACAAAAATATAAAGATAAGTAACTCCGCACCTTGAAAAATTGATATAATAATGGATGAGAAGTGTCTTTGATGGGTCGACCTCCTTTTAGAATATAACAAATGCATAAGATGAGAGTTTCTCTACAACTAGGTCTACTTGGTATATATAGGAGACAAAGGGTACAGTTATAATTAAAGGGTTTAGTTGACCAATGGACAACACTAATATAACAATAGAAATATAATGAATCAAAGCCTAGGGATTAACAATAACCGTGGCTTTGATTACCTTCCTATAGAACCAATAAATCAACACATGTAGAACACTAAACATGGTGATTGAGTTGGGCTATACACCCTGTAATTGTATTTTATTAAATAATCCAATGCTTCATGGGGAGGACCATTCAAGAATAAATAAGAAATGCTTGTATTGCATGACACAACCTTTTAGTCAAAATTTAAGAGCTTATCACCCACAAAAACATTAGATTTAAATCTATTTCTTATAGCATAATCATGAATCCACTTACCTTGTTTTAGAGAGAATAGATTAGTAGCACAAATAGAACACTAAACATGGTGGTTGAGTTGGAATTTATGCCTTAGACTTGCATTTTAATGAAGAATTCCAAGGCTTCATAGGGGTGGCCATTTTGAGATTAGATATCAATGGTTTCATTCCATGACACAACCATTTTAGTTCATATTTACAAGCCCATAGCCCATAAAAAAATGAAATTCAGATCCACTTATTATTGAATAATCATTCCTGGAACCTGTAGAATTTACAGTGGAGTGTTGACAACTTGTAAAAAATGCACAAAAAACACAGTTCAAAGATAGCTTAATTTCTCTCTAGTATGCCAATATTTTAAGCAGACAATCTCAAAATAATTTAATTCATGAAATGCATTAATACATATTAAACCATATGCCCTGAGAAATAACTACCTATATCTCAATCAATCAAGTATATCTTCGATGCTCAGTTGTCTCATAGTTAAACCATTAATGCATTATTTTCCATTTCTGACACAGGTAGGAAAGGTGCAAACAATGTTTCATGGATAATAGACTAGCCGACAAAAAGATTTGCAGAAGAGTAAGATTGCAAGAAAATTTCTACAAGAGACTCAAACTTACGAGAATATGGACTTGGGGATGGATCAATACCCAATAGTATAGCTTGCATAAAAGAGAGAAAGTGTTGGTCGTGGGCCATGGGAGAATCTCATAATTTTATTCACCAACCCGATAATGAAAAACCCAAGAGGATAGTCCCACAAGTCTTGCAGATTGCGGGTTGTGGGAATATTTAAGGAATACTAACATACCCTCCCGATAGGAAAATTCCCACGAGTATTATCCCATAAATCTTGTTATAAATATTGAGTATTTGGGTGGAATTTTTGAGTATATCAATTTGTATACTTCGTGTTAATTCCGATAAAATTTGGGAATTGTTTTGAGTTTGATAGAAATCACACTTGATGATGAATGAAATCCACCAATTAATGTTGTAAATTTCCACTTATAATAAGATTTATATGATTAAAGTTCAAAATTCCTTCCTCGTGAAATAAATTTCAAAAATAATCTAGAAAGTGAAATATAGAGACATTCATAGTTTGATCTTAACAATAATGTTAAAAACATTTTAGTAAAATTTGAACAAATTGTTAAGAAATTGAAGAAGTATGGTTCATAATTACAAGTTATTGTTTATTAGATTGAAGACATGTTTGAGAATATTTTATTGATTAGTTGTTTACGTTGTACATCATCCATGCTTACAAGTAATATGACGTATTGACATAAATCAATTCAATACAATAATTTTATTTTTTTAAAATAAAAAGTTGTAATAAAAATAAATAAATTGTACATAAATAATAATATCAAACAATACAATAAATAAATCAATTCAATACAATTAGTCTAAATCTATCTTAGATCCAAACTTATGATGAGAGGGATCAAATCACTCCAACTTCAAAGTTATTTTAAAGTATTAAACTTGAGGAAATGTTTTCACTTCTAGGGATTTGACCCTTTCACTTATAAATCTAGAGCTAATATGGATCTAAGTTGTTGATAAATTTTCACCAATCTACACAAGTTAAATCGTAGATCAATGTTTGGGAAAGGGGTGGAACTTATAATGAAACATATAGACTATTATGCAGATCATCAAAGAGGGAGTAATTTTTTGAAGACAAAGGTGGTGTCTAAAGACAATGTTACAACATCTAAGCAGAGAACAATGTGATCAGAACATCACATTGCATATTTCACATCTTGATCCACATGATCTATGTGTTCTGTTGCTTAATGATAATGACCCATGGGGTCTACTATTTATAGCCTCAAGAAATAACCAACTTCCATACAATTGGGAAGATCCTTTCCAACCATAACCGTCGGTTTTTATAGTTGACTCCATCGAATCCGCGTTGTTGAATCAACTTGACAAGGATTCTTAACCAAACCGTCCATGCGTCCAAATCGTAGTTGATTATTGGGCTAGTTAATCCACCACTCAACTATCTTTGAATATTATCTGATTTTCCTACTAACAGGCATGTGAATACTCAATTGACCGATGTAGATTCTTGTTCAATCACCCAACCGACTGTATCCATATGTAGATCAACCACTTGGCCAATTGAATCCAGGAAGAGTGTGATGAAACATCAATGATTGATGTTCCAACACCATCCCCATCAACACACATATTTGGAGATTCAATAGGTGAAATTACATCATCATGACAACCCCCCATAATTGAATCTTCCTGAAGCCCAAGCATCATACTAAACTTAGATAAATATATCTTCAACTAAGGGTTTGGTAAATATATCAACAACCTGATCATCCGTTCTGTAATATTCAAATGATAAAATTTTCTCATGAACCAAATGTCTCAAACAATGAGCATGGAGCTCAACATGATTCATCTTACTATGGGAAACATGACTGTTAAAAACCTGTATAGCACTTTGATTATCACAGTATATTGTAGTTCAGGTCTAAACATGAAGGCCAAGTTCTCCCAGAAGTTTGCAGATCCATAATACTTCAGTACCTACTTGAACATGCCACGATATTTTTCTTCCATAGTCGACAAAGAGACTACCTTTTGTTTCTTGCAAAACCAAACCAAAGGTCTAGTGCTAAAGGTAAACACATATCTAGAAGTGGAATTACAATCATCATTTTGTCTAGTCCAGTAGGAGTCGATGAAGCTAACCAACAAATATGAAATTCAACAATACTTGATACCAAAATGAGTGGTACCTTTAAGATAACGAAAAATTCATTTGACTTCTTTCCAGTGGCTTTCTTTGGGTTCTTTCATAAATTGAGAAAACACATTAACATCAAAGGAAATGTTAGGTCAACTATGAGTAAGATAGATAAGATTGTTGACTAGTTGTCAATAAAGTGTAGCATTGACTACGAGTTTTTGACAAGTTTTGGTAAGATTTACTCCAGATTGAAAGGGATAAGAACATGGCTTACAATAAACCATCTTAAAACATGTCAACATATCCATCACATATTTATACTGAGAAATGAAAAATCCATCACATAGTGGTAATACTTGAAGACCCAAAAAATAATGCAGAGTACCAAGATCTGTCATGTCAAAGGATTCAACAAGTTCTTTCTTCAATCTAAGAATGAGATCAATATTATTTCCAATAATGAGGATATCATCGATATATAAAACAACAATCAAAGTGTCTCCATTTGTACGGAGTACATACAATATGTAATCATATTCACAATGTTTGAAACTGAGTCGAAGAAAGAAAATATCGATCTTAGCATACCAAGCTTGGGGAACCTTCTTCAAAACCGTAGAGAGACTTCTTGAGTCAACAAACCAGGTTAGAATCTGTCACAAAACCATGTGGCTGTTCCATGCAAATTTATTCATATAGACCTCCATGAAGAAATACACTCTTCACATCCATCTGATGGATTTTCCATCCAAAACGAGAAGCAAGGGAAAGAATGAGTTGAATAGAGTTCATCTTTTTGACAAGAGAAAAGGTCTCAATGTAGTCAATATCTTCTTGTTGATAAAATCCATTCACAACAATCCATTCTCTATGGTGTTCAACAATACCTTCAGAGGTAATTTTGGTCATGTAGACCCATCGATACTTCAAAATGTTCTTTCCTTGCAGTTATGGAGCCAAGTCCCAAGTGTTATTGTTCGATAAAGAATAAATTTATTTCTGCATAGACTGTTCCCATTTTGGTTGTCCTTGAGCATATGATTAAGCAACGAGGTCATAAGTTTCAAGTATGCGATTCATAAAGGAAATGTTGGCATGTTGCTTTTGACTTCAAGTTTGTTTTCTAGAGGAAATATCACCAACATCAACTCCAACAAATTCAATTGTCTTGGAAGCCCATATGGGTAGACATGAAACATGTGAAATGGTATTCACTATAGAAGGCAGATCATAGGTCATATGGTTTTCATTCAGTGGACAAGTTGAAATAGAGGACGATGGACTAGTTGACATGGAGGTTGACAGTCGAGTCAAAATAGTGACAAAGTTCGACTATGTAGTCGAATGATTGAAATATGGAACAGGAGAACCAATGTCGGAGACAACATTAAAGGGGTCATCCTACAAAAATATAGAGGAGGCATTCAACAACTTACTAAAATAAGACTTCTAATCATACCATACATTTTGTCTGATAAATTTTTTCATTTGGTAGGATCGAACAATTGATAGGATTTCGATTCTTCATAGTAGCCCATCATGATGCAAGCATGACTCTTTGCATAAAACTTATTTCTACAATCATCAGAAATATGATCCTAGACAACATATCTAAACACAAGGAGGTGGTTTATTTAAGGCTTCTTTCCACACCATCGTTTGACTGGAGTCATGGAAGGAATAGATTGAGTTGATATGTGATGAGAAGATAGTTTTCACAATACATCGCTTTAGCCCAAAAGTGAGGGGACGTATATTTAGCTTGCAAAATACATCTAACCATTTAAACTAACATTAAATTCTTTCATTTTGAGACACCATTTTGTTGATGTGTGTAAGAAACTGCCCACTTCCAGTAAATACCAGATCGAACCAGGTATTCTTCAAAAGGTTGATTTACATACTCACCACCATTATATGATCTTAGGCACTTGATGGGTCAACTATATGATTTTTAGCAAAGGCTCTAAATTTATTGAACTTTTCAAAGACAATGTTATTATTCTTCAGAAAGTATACCCATGTGAAATGAGAGAAATAATCAACAAATGCCAAAATATACCTTACACCTGCGAGTTGATCCAAGAAGATCTCCACTTCCAATAAAGAATTCTCAAACAACTTTCTACAACATTATGGACAAGGTGTATTACACTTTACACGCCAAGGATAAATCTCATTAAAGTTTTGGTAAAAGGAGAAATGATTAATTATAAATTATTAGTACTTTGGAGCATAATGTTATTATGTATTTTTCATCTAATTTGTATAAAGGAAATTAAATTAAGTGTGAGAATACACCTCAAAATTAGTTTCCTAGTTTCAAGGGGAGGTTAAGAGTCTCATAGGTTGGTTTGAGATTATTTCTCATTTTTTCCTTTGAGTTTTTATTAGATCCTAAAATTGTGGATCTTTGTTACACACCAAAATGTCACACTTAAGTGTCACACCTATTTACACCTAAGTGTCGAAAGTGTCGCAAAGTGTTGTATGCACCTTACTAAGTGTCTCATGCACTTTACTAAGTGTCACAACACCTTGACACCATGAAAGAACATTTGTCACAATCCCTAGTCACCGTGGAGGAGAAATATATCATATGAAGGTCAAAATACTATGTGCACATGAATTATTCATTATTATTCATAAAAAGGAAATTAATTTAGTGCGATAATCCACCTCACATTTAGTTTCCTAATCTCAAGGAGAAGTTTAGAATCTCATGGATGGTTGATAGATTTTCTCAAACCAATATCCTAATTTGATGGATCTTGAGAGATATTTCCTCCTTAAAATCATTGAGAGATATTTTCTCCCTAAAACCCTTGAGACATATTTTCAACCTAAAAATCTTGGAGATCCCAATTTAGTGGATCTAGTGAGTGATATTCCCTAGTGAGGTCGCCATTTTTATTTTATGAGAAATCTTATCTCGTGGACAGATTAAGCTCCCCTTTGGACCAAGACCCCTTCTTTGTTCCAAAGACAAAAGTAAACAAATGGTTGCTACTTTCCTTATAGATCTCGTTCATTAACCTATAAAAAGAAGGAGAAATAAGTACATGTTTCCTGAAGTTTGTCCTTGTTGCTCCATCATTTTCCCTCACTGCTCTAATTCCTTCAGCGATCAAATATACCTAAAAGACAAAGGAAAACATTTCTACGTATACTAGATTTCGTTAGATAAAAACCAGGTCTATCTATACTCCATTAACTTAAGCATAGATACTATCATGAACATAATAGATAAATGAATGATACTTCAATGGATTCTTTCTCCCATGATCAAAGGTTTGACACATAAACCCCCACCACCCCCCCCAACATTGGGATTCCCTCATTATATAGGATTTGGAGGCTTAACCACCATGGAGAATATCACTCACTAGATCCACTAAATTCGGGTTTCCAATATTTTTAGGGAGAAAATAGAGAGACACACTGCTAGGAGTGATCATCGCTTGGGGGTTGTTCCCATCAGATACAGATGGATATCGATGGCCACCCACCTTTTCCAACTAGCTCAAAATAGTTTTTTAGCAATTTTGGCAATTTACTATTTTTAGTAGTTTTCACTTCCCGTGCCATTTTGAGGGCCTAAATGAAGGTTTTTCAGGATCGAGCTTCTCAAAAATAAACAAAGGCATGATTGAGCCCCCAAAATTAATCTCCTCAAAGATACCTTTCTAACGGGCTATCATACAGCTAAAACGAAGATCGTATGCAAAAGTTACGACCCTGGGAAGTTAATGTACTAACTTACCCAAACGGGGCCCACATGACGTTTGGCGCTTCATCTCCTAGGGTTAGGTTTTTGGATGTCTAGGGTTTTTGGCATTCCTGTTTATTGTAAAATGCCTTTAGAGCCTCATTGTAATCATCTTCTTGTGAATGAGAGCAATCGTCACATCTCTTCTCAGAGATAAGCCGCCACCATTCCAGCAAGCTTGTTTCCACTGCATTTTACAGTTTCAGCTTATTTCATTATTGAATAGAACACCAGTTTTATTGTATCTCTGCTATTTTGTGTTAAGAATCTGTTAATAATCTGTATTCATTTCGTTCTTCTCATAAAATCTAGATCAGTGTTATCATAGGGGTCTTCTCCTTGTCGTCTTAATGCATGTCCCCAACGAGGTCAGAGTACAAAGAGTTGGGTCTTGAGCTTGTTTCTCTTGAGGACAAAATATCTCGCATGCCCAAGCGACCTCTCATGGCAAGAGAAAATAAATATGATGGGACAGGAGATCCTTTCAAACTATTGATTGAGGAATCCCTCACGCAACAGAGGAACTAGATGATGGATAGTTTCACGCAAATCCTTCGGCGGCTACCAACAGGTGACACATCTTCTTCGAGCGGAGGTGCCACCCCCTTCAAGGTACAAATAAACTTCAATATTCCTATATTTGAAGGTCAGATAGATGCAGATGTTGTAGATAAGTGGTTGAATCTGCTAGAAGGGTATTTTTCTGTCCATAACTTCTCGAATAGAGAAAAGATTACTTTTGCGCTCCTCGAAGTCATCCCCCGTTGGCAAATATTTAACAGACAATGAATGGCAAATAACAGCGAATGACAAATATTTAACAGATAGCGAATGCTTGTCATTGATGGCAAGTACAAAAGTGAAGATGGCATGAGTACAGGAAGTTTGTAATCGACAGGCAAACAAAAGATAAGTTCAGGAAGGTCGAATGATCGAAGGTGAATGAGCGAAGGCAACGCAACATTGATCGAGTGATCGAAGACTCGTAAAGTTTGAGAAGAACTACTAATCGTTGGATCCCATCAAAAATTCCCGATGTAAGATGAGCCCTCAGATCAAAGGTTGGATCTGGACCGTTGATTCCAGTCCTTGTCGGAGTTTCGGGGATCGAGAGTTGGACATGTCAAAGATTATTGACATCAGGAATCCCGATATCGCGATATGCGAAATCACGATGTAATTTGAGCCGTCAGATTAAGGTTGAATCTAGATCGTTGATTCTAGTCCTTGTCGGAGTTTCGGGGATCGAGAGTTAGACATGTCAAACATTATTGACATCAGGAATCCCGATATCGCGATATGCGAAATCGCAATGTAATCTGAGTCGTCAGATTAAGGTTGAATCTGGACTGTTGATTCCAGTCCATGTCGGGGTTTCGAGGATCGCGTGTTGGAGATGTCAAAGAAACAATGAAACAAGAATGTCGATTTCACGATATGCGAAATTGTGACTTAATCGCATCCGTTGAAGCAAGATCATATCTGGACCGTTGATCCAACTCCCTATCGGAGTTTTGTGAATCACAACATCAAGAGGAAAAGAAAACAATGCAACAAGAAATGCGAAATCGCGATATGCGAAATCGTGATTCAATCGCAGCCGTCAAGTCAAGATCAAATTTGGACTGTTGATCTAACTCCATATCGGAGTTTCGCGAATCGCGACATGGAGAGGCAAAGAAAACAATGCAGCATGAATGTCGAAATCGCGATTCAATCGCAGTCGTTGAGTCAAGATAAGACCTGGACCATTGATTCGACTTCTTTACGGAATTTCGTGGATCAGGATTTGCAAGTGACAAGAACATTGAACATCAGGAATGTCGAATTCGCGATATGCGAAATCACAGAATGATTTGAACTGTCAGATCAATTTTTGATCGGAGGGTTACTGTTCTCTCTCACAGTTAACTCCTCTGTTTCGAATCTGTTAGCGAAACAGACTCATGTTAGCGAAATCAGTCAGCGTTTCAGTTGGCGTTTCAGTTGCTCGGACAATTGTCTTTCTTTTGCCTAAGGAAATGGGAAGTGGAACCGCTGTGGGTGTGTGTATAAAAGAAAATGAGACAGACTGTGTAGTGTTGGTTGTTCTGTACGAGAAAAGAATGAAACTGTAAGAAAAGGAAAAGGAGATGATGCGCAGTATGAGATTGATCATATGTGCAGTGTGAGATGAAACGCAGAGCAGAGTAATAGAACAAGTTGAAGAAGAGCAGAATGACAGAACAAGTTGATGCAGAGCAGACCTGTTGAACAGACAGAGGAAGAAATGAATTGCAGAACAGTTAGAAGATGACCAGATGTACAAAACAAAGAAAGATTGGTAAGAATTGATTTTTCTACATAGTTGACTGCTTATTTATTCATTAATATTCTAGGGAGGCTGGGAGGTGCTCAGGAGGACTGTTGTCCTCAGAGGTTCAAGTGGGAGCTTGAACACAGGAAGTTGTAGCTTCCATCTGGTTGCAGCCAGAGAAACCAGGGTGGCAGGGTGGTGCTAGGGAGAACAAGTGTTCTCTGTTATACAGGTTGGAGCCTGTGTAACTGGAAGTTGGTGCTTCCATCCAGTTGGTGCTGGAACATATAGGGAGTTGGTGCTTCCTTCTAGTGGGTGCTAGAGAAACCAGGGAGTTGGTGCTTCCTTCTAGTGGGTGCTAGAGAAAACAGAGAGTTGGTGCTCTCAAACAAGTTGCAGCTTGTAAAACAGAGGTAGCAGCCTCACATTGAGTTGGTGCTCAATTAAATATGATGTACAGAACTTAAAAGACTGCCTATCATTTCGAAGAAGAAGAGGTTTTCTCCCTTTATGGGTTTCCTTGTGAAAATCTGTCTCTGTGTATACCTTATGTGTGACTGATGCTTTTTACTTTTACTATCCATATGTTGTATAATGTTAATGATCACTTGAGGAAAGATTAAGAATATTTTAATAGACTTAAAATTGTTTAAGCTCAAAGACAACTGATTCACCCCCCCCTCTCAGTTGTATTAGTAATTTCAACATCCCTAATGTCAAAGATTGGTGGGAAACGTTCTGTGAGAAAAAGGAAACAGAGGAAACCTCATTATTTACAGTCACAGACACCTGGGATTCCTTCAGGGATGCTATTAAGGAACAATACTACCTTGCTGGAAGTTATGACGACTTATATACCAAATGGACCATACCGAGGCAAGAAAGAGACGAAGCAGTGCCGGATTTCACAAATATCTTCCATACCTTGCACACCAAGATGGGTATCAAATATTTAGAGTGACATCTGGTTCTCAAGTATCGTGGTGATCTGCATAGATACATCCAGACTGAAATGGAATTTCTAGACATCTCATCCTTGGGCGCGACCTATCGATATGACGTCAAAATCGAGCAGAAGCTCAAAAAAAAGACACGACAATTTGGGCCTGGGAACCCCTCACAACAAAAGCCAGGAAAGGGAGGCCCCAACCCATAGAACAAAGGACAGAGCAAAGATGGATAGTATCAGGACAACCAGTCCAAGCTGCAAGCAAAGAAGGACACTGGAAAGATAAAGAAATATACTGGGAAGTGGTGCGACTTCCATAAGATCCCTTGGCATAACACTGCTGATTGTCGCTCAAAGAAGTCGCTGGTGGCCGAAGTGAAAGCCTATGAATCAGATGCAGATTCTGAATCTGAGCTAGAACCATAAAGGGGAAGATAGATCATTGATGCAGAACCCAGTGCCACCGTTTCTACCACCAAGCTCCAGCCTGGTGAACCAGACGAGCCAGAAGAAGGAGAGCACCTCTTCCATTTGAAAATGTGGGCAAAAGGAACCCCACTACTCTTCATCGTTGATAGTGGTATCCAGAAGAACCTCATCTCTGCAGAGGTCATCAAGCGGTTGGCCCTGCCCACAACACCTCACCCACAACCCTACACCATTAGATGGCTTCTCTAAGGAAGCGATCTCTGCGTCAGCCAACAATGTCGACTGTCATATGGCATCAAGCCCTTCAAATACGAGGTATTGTGTGATGTTTCTTGTCTCGAAGTTTGTGATGTTCTTTTGGGCCAACCTTATTTATGGAAACGTCATGCTGTATATGAGTCTAGGCCTCGTAGTGTTATTATTACTTTGAACAGGAAATTGTACAGGATAACTGAGGCAGTCCCACCTAGTGCTATTTCCTTGATCTCTACTAAGCAATGCAGGAAGGTCATCTCTTAGATGGAGAAGTTTGTCTTCTTCTTGATTCACTCTCAGAATAAGTGAAAGATCACAGCCACATCCAGGGTCTCTGCAGATGACCTCTCCACACAGTAGAATCTAGTCGATAAGGTCGTGGAAGAATACTCAGATATCTTATCCTCACCTACTGGGGTACCTCTGCACTGCCAAGTCAAGCGCCCCATCGATATGACCCTTGGTGCACCACTTCCCAATGAGACAGTCTATCATCGCTCTCTATTAGAGAATGAGGAGATCAAGCGACAAATCTAAGAACTGCTCCACAAGGGGCACATCCATCCCAACTCAACTACTTGCGGGAGCCTAATCGTGATGGTATAGAAGAAAGATGGAACCTGGTGACTCTGCATTGATTACTGGGCTCTGAATAAAATCACAGTAAAAAACCGATACCTGATTCCCCAAATTGATGACCTCCTTGATCAACTCACGGGGGCTAAATACTTTAGTAAGATTGATCTGAAGTCTAGCTACCACCAGGTCTCGATAGAACAAACAGATGTATGGAAGACTACCTTCAAGTCAAAGGAAGGCCTTTTTGAATGGTTGGTCATGCCCTTTGGTTTGAAAAATGCTCCGACCACTTTCATGAGGATGATGGACGATATCCTCCGACCATTCACCAATACTTTTGTAGTGGTGTATTTGGATGACATTCTCATTTATAGAAATACTTGGGCCGAACACTTGCAACATATTCAATAGGTTCTGCACACCCTGTGACAACACAAGCTATATGCCAACTTGGAAAAATGATCCTTCAGCATGGACAGGGTCCATTACCTGGGCTACATCATTGATCAACATGGTGTACATGTGGATCCAGCCAAGATCCAAGTCATCCGTGACAGGCCAGCCCCAACCACACTCACTAAGCTTCAAAGCTTCTTGGGCCTTGCCAATTTGTACTGCAGGTTTGTGTTGGGATTCTCCCATATTGCCTGGGCCCTCAGCCAAATCACTAGGGGTGGTGGTAAGGAAACATTTGTGTGGGGCCGGTCCCAACAACAAATGTTCGATGATTTGAAGCAATGATTTTTCTCATCCCCAGTACTTTCACTACCAGACCTCTAGCATCCCTTTGAGATCGAGACAGATGCTTCAGACTATGTTGTGGGTTCCGTTCTCACTCAGCACGACCACCCCGTGGCCTATCATAGTGAGACACTATCTGATGTTGTCCGTAAGTACCCTACTTATGACAAAGAAATGTACTCCATTGTGTAATCCTACCGCCAGTGGAGACATTGCATTCTTTTGAAGGAGACAATCATCCACACTGATCATAAGCCACTACAGTTTATGAAGACATAAGGAAAATTGTAGAATGACTGCCATCAAAAGTGGTCCACATACTTGCAGCAATTCCACCTCAACATCAAGTATAAAACATGAAGCATCAATCGCGTCGCTGATTGCCTCAACAGACCACTAGTCGCAGCACTCACCATGGTTCTAGACTCTTGTGGCCATGAGACCTATGGATGGCCCCAACTCTATGAGATAGACCCAGACTTCGCCACCACCTACCAAATGTTGGGTGCAAACATAGTTGTCGATAATTTCTATCTTTAGGATGGGTTGTTATGTCATCTGGGCCATATCTGTGTTCCATCAAGTGAGAGAGCAAAGATGATCTGGGAATCCCACTACAATCGTGTGGTAGGACACTTCGGCATTGAAAAGACAGTGGTGATGCTACAAAAACATTTCTACTGGTCGAAACTCCGACAGGAGGTCAACAAGTATATCGGGTCCTGCACTGCTTGTGCTATTGCCAAACCAACCAATAAGAAACAAGGCCTGTACACCCCTATTCCTACTCCTGACAGTCCATAGGAATCCATCTCAATGGACTACATGTCAGGCCTCCCGTCCACAAAGCGGGGAAATGAATGTGTTTTTGTGGTTGTTGACCACTTTTCTAAAATGGGGATTCTGGTTGCCTGCAAGAAGAGCATCACAATAGAGGCCACTGCCAAGCTCTTCTTTGAATGGGTCTGGGTACATTTTGGACTCCCATAAACCATTGTCTCATATAGGGACAGTTGATTTCTCAGCACATTTTGGTCAAGCCTCTGGTCACTGCTGGACAACAAGATAACCAAATCCATGGCCTTTCACCCCCAGACAGATGGCCAAACCGAGGCCATAAATCGAATGGTCCTACATATCCTTCACATGTATAATTCAAAGAACCCTCGCACATGGGATGAGAGCCTTCCCTATGTCTAGTATAGCTACAACCGAGCCCTGCATAGCTCAACTGGCCACATCCCCTTTCAGGTGGGGTTGGGATTCCAACCATTGGGTCCCATAGATGTTGCACTTCCCCTTGTAGTCACCTTGACCGACTCATCTCCTGTTCCAAATGAAGCTGAAAAAGCCACCCAGTTCATTGAGAGGATCCAACACATTCACCAACAGGTTCAGGATATCCTACAGAAGTCCAATGACAAGTACAAATAGCACCATGAACAACATCGAGTGCCACATAAGTTTCAGGTGGGAGACAAAGTTTGGTTGCACTTGCGGAAAGAACGTCTTACAGGACCCCATTGGAAGCTTCGCCCACTCCGTTATGGGCCGTACACCATCACCAAGGCCATGGGGGATAATTCCTTTGAGCTCAACATTCCTCCTTTCCTTGGCCTACACCCAGTATTCAACGTGGATCTCCTCGCCCTTATTTCCCACCATTATTAGACACCTCAGACGTAGCAGAACAACTGACACAAACAGATCTCAACCCTGACTGCATCCAACAGGCATCCAACGATCATATTTTGGACACACAGATCAAGGGAACTCGACAACAAAGGATCCATCTTTATCGAGTCGTCAAAGCAGGGCAACTCCTGCACCAAGGCAAGTGGCTCACCCAGGGCCAAATTCAGCAGAAATTTCCTCATCTGATGGAGGAAATCAACACAATGGATACCATTGCTTCATAAGGAGGGAGGATTGATCCATATGGATATCGGTGGCCACCCACCTTTTCCAAATGGCTCAAAACAATTTTTTGGCAATTTTGGCAATTTACTATTTTTAGCAGCTTTCACTTCCGGGGCCATTTTGAGGGCCTAAATGAAGATTTTTTGGGATCGAGCTTCTCAATGATAGATAAAGGAATGATTGATCCCCCAAAATGAATCTCCTCGACGATACCTTTCTAACGGGCTATAATACGCCTAAAACGGAGATCGTATGCAAAAGTTACGACCCCAGGAAGTTAATATACTAACTTACCCAAACGGGGCCCACATGACTTTTGGCGCTTCATCTCCTAGGGTTAGGTTTTTGGATGTATAGGGTTTTTTACATTCTTGTTTATTGTAAAAGGCCTTCAGAGCCTCATTGTAATCATCTTCTTGCGAATGAGTGCAACCGTCACATCTCTTCTAAGAGATAAGCTGCCACCATTCCAACAAGCTTGTTTCCGCTGCATTTTACAGTTTCAGCTTATTTCATTATTGAATAGAACACCAATTTTACTATATCTTTTCTATTTTGTGTTAAGAATATGTTAATAATTTGTATTATTTTCATTCTTCTCATAAAATCCAGATCACCATCGTAACGTAGTAGTTTTTTTATAGAACGAGCTTAGTATTTGTTCTTTCTCGTGCTTGTTAATACATGAGAATATGTTACCGAGATTAATATTTGTTCTTTCTCGTGCTCGTTCATACATGATAATATGTTACCGAGTACACTTCTATCTCTTTTTCGGACTCATAAATGCTATACGAAAAAGGAACTCTTTGGAGCCTCCTTTAAGCTCTTTTCAGACTCCCTAAACATGAAAAGATTGTTGTGTGAGATTTTTTCCTTTCACACTTCTTAAAAGGTTTGAAAGGGTGTTCGAGTTCTAGTTTATCTCTTTTTCGCCTTGCGAGACTAATTACGAAAAATGATTAGAAGAGTTCTCTCCTGTATTTGTTTACACATTTTTCGGGCTTGGGAGACCAAATTTACGAAAAAGTCATCCATGGAGTCATCTTTAAGTTATTTTTAGACTCTTTAAACATGAAAAACCACCGATTTTACCTTATTTGGGCTCGTTAAATTATGCATTGAAGGACCTATGTGATTCCAATATCCAGGACTCATACAGGACCGAAACCCTCCTTCTTTAGGTTAGTTAAACATGTGATGAGGGACTCATCCAAAGGATGAGCTATATCGAGCATCAATTATCCTCCTTGAGCTCATTAAAAAAGAAAGAGGTACTCACCAATCATGGTGGGGGGGAAATTGAAGGAAGTGGGTCAATTGTTTGGAATCCTTTATGGCATCTATTGTTTCCCTTAAACATGGCACATGTTTGTGTCTCGTCTTACAGTTGGGTAATCTTCTTATATCTGAGTCATATTGATTCCATATGTCGTTTTAATTTTTCATTCCAGTTGAAGAGTGGTCTTATTTCCATCACATTATGTTCTTGGTACTCATTGATTCAATGCTTCTAAGTCATTTGTCGTGCTTCATAATGTTCAAGGGAAGTTTCACTTCAAACCATCCATCTGTAGTATTACCAGTTTCCATTTCCTATGCCAGTCCATACTCATTTGATCCACCATCTCACATCACTTTCCTATGTTAGTTTTTTATCAATGATGAAGGATACATCATGGCCCTCCTTCCTCGAGTATTTTGATGTCGACTTTAACACATTATCCAAGAATTAGACTTATAAACTAGCTAGTACCTTGGGACCTATATGCCTCAATGGCAGGCCTCCTCGCTTTCGACAGTAGGTTTACATCATTGGCCTTTGAACAAATAATTCCAAAAATGTTTGACCTCATCTCATTTATTCACATTTGCTGGAATGTACCAAAGGTACCTTCATAATAATTGTTATCATTGGTGATTTCCCTCACACTTGTTAATGGTATACCTTAATCATCGGTAATCAAGTGGTTTCTACCATGTTCGACATCAAGTCATCTAGCATTCACATGGCTAGAATCGTACCGTTTCGGGATCAGGATGAAGACCCTAGGTTGGGTTCTCACTTTGTTATGTGATTTTCCCAAGATTCTATGGAGATCATTTGAGCATGTAAAATATTTCAGTATAATCTACATGTCGGTGGTCTTACTGATACACATATTGTCAAATAGATCCACATTGTATTGATCCATGGCTATGTTTTGTAATCTTGTAGCTCCAATGTGTATTTTTCCTGGCTACGATCAGTTCCTGTCATGGAGGTATGGATCCACATTGTATCTCTGGTGGCCATATCCTTAGTCAGTATTCTCATGGATTTGCAGTGTATTGGTCGACAACCATGCTTTGAGTCAACTCATATTCCGAGCATAGGTATGCCTGCCTTAGGAATGAAACATATATTTATATTGTTTGATGGTTGTTTTGAACTTCTACCAGGTTATCCTACTCCATCAACCTTGCATTGAAGAATTTGTAAAGTGTTTCGACCATCAATTTCTATTCTGACCTCACACTTTAGGGGGAATTTGTTACACACCAAAATGTCACACCTATTTACACCTAAGTGTCACAAGTGTTGTAAAGTGTCATATGAACCTTACTAAGTGTTGAATTCACTTTACTAAGTGTCGCAACACCTTGAAACCACGAAAGAACATTTTTCATAATCCCTAGTCACCATGGAGGAGAAATATATCATATGAAGGTAAAAATACTATGTGCATATGAATTATTCATTATTATTCATAAAAAAGGAAATTAATTTAGTGTGAGAATTCACCTCACATTTAGTTTCCTAATCTCAAGGAGAAGTTGAGAATCTCATGGATGGTTGAGAGATTTTCTCAAACCAATATCCTAATTTGATGGATCTTGGGAGATATTTCCTTCTTAAAATCCTTGAGAGATATTTTCTCCCTAAAATCCTTGAGAGATATGTTCTCCCTAAAAATCTTGAAGAGCCCAATTTAGTGGATCTAGTGAGTGATATTATCCATGGTGCTTAAGCCTTCA